>CAIGRF010016998.1:62856-76193 GCA_903798235.1 Fraxinus ornus
ATTGATTAATACTAGGAATGAAACTTTCAAAATAAAAATAAAAATATTAGGAATGGATAAGCATTGTAAAATGTTCTTCTGGCAAACGAGGCCTTAAGTTTGACACATTATGAGTTGGTTTCTGAAATTGGAAAACTGATCGTTTAATTTTACAGCTAATTAGCCCCATTTCTAGATCGAGTAATGTAATCTTACCATTGGATATATCTGAAATCTGAATCTCAAACCCTAAAATTTCTCTCTGTTATTGTAAGCTTTTCTTCTCGATCTTGTTTTTTGCTTTTTTTTGTCTTTTCCTTTCCCGATGATACTTCGATTGAGTAATAATTGAACTATGTGCGAATCTGTGGACAATTTGATTATCGTTTATGTTGAAATTATTATTTTCTTTTTTGGAGAGATCGTTTGAGGATTTTAAATTGTCATGATGGTATTCTATACTTGGAAGAAGAAAGTTGGATTCCGAAATTGCTTCTCATGATTTTCTGTAATTATTTTGTTTTGTATGAACATTTATTAATTTGTAATCCTAGATGTTTCATCAAATAGGATCTTGGCTTTTAAGGTCTTTGCTTGAATGATTCTTCAATTTCTTGAAACTGGATGAACTGCTACTTCATTGGTTAGGCACACTTGGTATTAGAAAAGTTAATTTCTCTCCATCAGTCTAAATTGTTTTGATTGATTCATGTGTGGAACTTTGAGAAAATTAATGCAACATATGGTAGCCTGATATTCTTTTCTTGTTACTGGATTGTAGAAAAGAATTGCACTACTTTTTTGGTCTACACCTACAGATGGAAAAATGATATCATCGGCACAATGAAATTTTTGGGTCCAATCCTTTTTTTTTTTATTTTTATTATGCGAAATCTAACTTGTTGATTGCATATGAAATTCTTAATTTACAATTCTACGTTTGTGGTTCTCATAGGAGAAAGATGGGTCAAGCACTTGGTTGCGTTCAAGTGGATCAGTCTACTGTTGCAGTGAAGGAACATTTTGGCAGATTTGACGATGTGCTCGAACCTGGGTGTCATTGCTTGCCCTGGTGTCTGGGGTACCAATTGGCAGGTTCACTATCATTGCGTGTACAACAGCTTGATGTCCGTTGCGAAACCAAAACTAAGGTGATTTTCCGTTTCACTTGATAGTTCACATTTCCAATCTGTCGTTGTAAACATATCAGCATGTGAACATTTGTTTTCATAATACAGCTAAATTTAATTTCCATAGCGATTCACACTTGCCTAGTGTTGTTTGTATCAAATACAAAAATATGGTTATAGGGTGTTCATATGCAGTTAATATTTTTTTGTCCAGAATATTTGCATATGAACTTTATGTCAGTCGGACCTTTTTCCAGAAAATAGTCCATCACAATTTTTTTCATTTTTTCAAATGTCTTATTGACATTTACTATTTAGCGCTTGTTTGATTAAACTTTGCTAAAATAACATCAACTTTCAACTGGTCTAACTTCAATTTTAACCCCACATTTTATGGGATCCAAAACTTTTATCAACTTTCCAACTATAAATCTCATCATTTTTTTTATCAAAATATGCTAAGCCCCCGTTTGGTTTGGATAAAAACAGATTTGTAGTAGATTTTGATAGAAGCTAATGGAATATGTGGTTGAAAGGTTGTGACTTGCGGGTCTCATGAAATGTGTGGTTAAAATTAATTGTTGATTTTGACTTAGATTTTTATCTAACTTTTTAGTTGAAACAAACAAGGGCTAAAACTTTTATCATAGGCTTTGTCAAACAACCCTCAATTTCTTTTCTGTTTCAAATTATCTAAGTGCCCACATCTAAACCATAATCACCCCATTGCACCATCGGTTCGGGTTTTTTCGCCCCCATTCGATTCGGTTAACCGTGGTTTTCGATTTTAACAGTTCGAATTACCATTCCTAGTTGAAGAGAGTAAAAATGTAATTTCAATATCTATTTTCCTATTTTCATTTTCATTTTTTTCCTACTGCCCCTACTCTGTCTTGACCACAAAGAAAACCCATTCTGATTCAAAACCCAATCGCAAATACATATGTATCAGTTGATTGCAGAAGAAGAGAAAGCTTGAGAATTGTAGAGATAGAAAGATGAGCAGCATTGGCACGGGTTACGATCTTTCTGTGACCACATTTTCGCCGGACGGTCGAGTTTTCCAGATCGAGTATGCTGCAAAAGCCGTCGACAACAGCGGCACCGTCGTCGGTATCAAATGCAAAGATGGAATCGTTTTGGTATGACTATATGTCTTTATTATTATGTGATATTAATTAATTTTAGTTGTATTTATTTTGTTAATTATGATGTGTGCAAACGTAATTAGGGTGTGGAGAAGTTGATTACTTCGAAGATGATGTTGCCCGGGTCCAACAGAAGAATCCATGCCGTTCATCGCCATTCCGGCATGGTAACATTTTTGTTATACATTTTCTCTAATTTTATGGTTATGTAAAAAATTTGATAATTTATATGCTCTTTTTTGTTGGATATGTTATGTTCAAATTGAATGTTTGAGGCCAGGTATTGCTGGAGGCAGGATACAGTCCCCAAAAGTTTTGATTTTTAGGTGACCAAAATTACGGAATAATATTAAAAACGAAATCTTGAAGAAATAAACCAGCAGAAGAGAATATACAAAGAATTAGATTTGCTTTGTCATCAATATACACTGGCAGTTAGATGGAATTCTTCAATGTTATTCTATTACTATCTAATCGAAGTATATTTGTGTCCTTGCTGATGTTCTTCTATTTGCAGGCTGTTGCAGGATTAGCTGCAGATGGCAGGCAAATTGTCGCACGAGCAAAATCTGAAGCAACTAACTATGAGAGGTTTAGTTTACAGCTATCTTGCATACTTCTCTGTATCTGTCTTCTGACTTTTTTCTAGTAGATTTAACATGTCGTAACTTACTAAATGAAGAGATTGAAAGCATTGCGTACTCTCTCTTTCCCTCCTCCACCTCCCAAAAAGCACCCACTCATTTGTCTATGATAGGTTCTGGAGTAAGGTTATGCCTGTGTTACCATGATGCTTATCTTAAAGGAGTAATATGACCCTTGTATTACATAACCAAAGTAAAAATTTAGATTTTCCTGATTTAAGCCTCCATATTGCTTCAGGATTACTATGGTCAGTGATTTTATAGAGGACATAAATCTGATCGTAGGGAGTTGAAGAATAGGAAATTAAGATCTATTTTGCTTCACCAGGGACTGGAATATGAGAAACATCGATTTAAAGTTTTATAGTGTTCAAGATAGTTGACAAATGGAGGATTCTGAAAACTTTTTTGTTAATAAAGAGATTATAAAAGTATTCTAGTGTATGTATTGAAGAAGACTGCACAATGTAAGAGCAATTTATCAACTTGTACGGAAACATTCTAATTTGAAAAAAGACCTTTAACTAGTGAAAACAATTGAAAGAAAATTGAAATGTCACTAAATAGCTTAGAAGATATCACACAAAGACTAAATCGCCTATGACACTTTTCCCTTGACCAAAAATCCCGATTAACACTCGCTCAAAATAGGAGAGAGATAATTAGAGATTTTTTGAAGCCATATATTGAAGACTGACATGAATCATGGAGAAAAAACATGTGGTTTGTATATTTTTACTCAATGTTATTAAGGGGGTTTTAGCATTTATTCCCACGTTCGATGCCTGATGATACCACCTTTTTCTTTGCTGTTGGATAAAATCTTTGTTTACCCAGAAGCTTTCTACTCAGCAAAACAATATTGATTTTTGCCTGGACTTATTTTTCAGTCAATATGATCATGTAACACTGTCAAACAATGACCTTTTGCCCATCTCTTTCTTATATTTTGCTATTGTCTGTCTTTGCAGTGTGTACGGAGAACCAATTCCAGTAAAAGAACTTGCAGAACGTGTTGCAAGTTACGTGCATCTATGTACACTATATTGGTGGCTCAGGTTTATTACTGCATCTGATCAAATTCCGAAGGCTTCTTCCTGTTTTACTGCTTTATATATGTGATCCTAATATGACTTTTGCAGGCCTTTTGGAAGTGGAGTAATTCTGGGAGGTTATGACAGGGATGGGCCACAGCTGTACATGGTTGAACCTTCTGGAGTTTCCTATGTGAGTTGATTTATTTCCATTGTTTGCAAATGATAACTATAGCATTTAATGTTTATTAAGCTCTAGAACTACTTCATATAAAGTTGGTCCTATTTGTTGAGGAATTTCTCAGTGGGTTTATTTGGTAAAATGTTTGTTGTAGAGATACTTTGGTGCTGCAATTGGGAAGGGCAGGCAGGCTGCTAAAACGTAAGAAATTTTTCTCTACATGTGCTTGCTCTTCTTATATGTTCTAACCTACTCTTTAAAACACCTGGAGGAACCAAAACTGAAAAAAAAAATTACCTGAATTTATGCCTCTCATTCTGAAGGCGTGGTGCAATATCCCTTTTATCCTTGCTATATTTTGTTGCTTTATTTTTCCCAATTATCATATTTTGTTGCTTTATTTTTTCCCAATTGTCCAAAGCAGATTATGATTGTGTGGAATTCGGCTTTGTTTAGACAAATGAAGCAGCAATTCCGCCCCTTAAATGATTATATTTATTCTTTTATTTGATTCTAAAATTGTTATATCATTTGACCTTTAGATATAATCTATCCACTCGTTCATTACAGAATTTCCTTTCTTTTGTATGTTCTCTTTGTTTGACAAGTTATGTTTTACTACTGACATGGAGTCAAAATAATGTTGTACAGTGAGATTGAAAAATTGAAGCTTTCTGAAATGACCTGCCGACGAGGGGTTATTGAGGTGGCCAAGATGTAAGTACATTCGTCCAAGTGAAGTGAGACATTTATATCCATCTGGCATGAATCTTTAAATATCTTTTGGCTACAAGTTTTCCCCCACCATATTTTCTGGTGCAAAACAGATTTAAATTCGCCAAATTGGTTTTACTTTAGGTGCCCTGTCAACGTTCACCGCATATAGCTGATTAAGAGCATGTTTGGTAGAGATTAAAATCGGATTACAATTGAAAAATTAGCCGTTATTGTTGACTTTTATTAGACGAGTGGGACCCAACAACGGCTATATTTTCAATTTTAATTAGATTTTAATTGTGACCAAACATGCTCTAAGCTTTTGTTGCTTTCGGCTTTTTAAAGCAATCTGAGGGGTTGCTCAATTGGTCAGGCCTTGGGTTTGCTCCCCAATGGTCACGAGTTCGAGTCCCCTCAGGGTCACTGAGGTGAGTACCCGGACGTAAACTTCAGAGCCCCGTGAGATTAGTCGAGGTGCGCGCAAGCTGGCCCGGACATCCACGGTTATAAAAAAAAAAAAAAAAAAAAAACTTATTACACTACCAGCCTACCTTTTATATTCCAAATATGATGCTAGCCTACTTGGTTATGTTGCCTTCCCAGTTTGCAAAAATGTTGACACACGGAAGATTAATGTGCACAATCTTTTAACTTTTGATATCCAACTTATATTAAGCAGAATTTACGGAGTTCATGATGAGGCAAAGGACAAGGCCTTCGAATTGGAAATGAGTTGGGTCTGTGACGAGTCTAACCACCAGCATCAAAAGGTATTAATCTGATGTCTCTCCTTAGCTTGTGATGCCTTGTCGTTTTACCACTTTTTGGCATACCATTGATAATCTGATATTAATCTAATTGAACGTTGCTCGTGTGAAAGACCATCCATTTGGTATATGTTTTCAATTTTTGATCATTCATTATTTTCTTTTGATTTTTCGTGACTGATTTGGTGTGCCTTGTATGGAATGGATGGTTTACTTTGTTTCTTTGGTTTAGCATTTTTCTATTATCGGGACCACGAGGAAGAAATTTCCTTTTATCCAACCTATGAGATCTTGATTGTAAAATCTAGTAAAAACTTTAATAAATCATAAAGAATATTCCATATTTATTTGATTGTTAGTAATAAAGTTTAATATGACTAGCCACTCAACTATATAGAGAATTTCTTGATGTATATGCTCATCACAGACCAACTTTTATTCTCCACTTAATTTTATCTTCAAAAAGTTGACGTTTGACAATAATTTATGGTCGCAGTATTATGTTTCGACATTATATCGTTTTAATATCTTGCCTGGGGCTTTAATTGTTGGATGCATATCAAAATTTCAGTTTCCGTACCACTCCAATATTTGGTGTATGTTATATGTACAAATTATTTGTAAATGAGCAAGTCGATGATTCTCAGGTTCCGGATGATATCTTGGAGGAAGCCAAGACAGCAGCTAAGGCCGCGCTCGAAGAAATGGATGCGGATTAGTATCTCTGGTTTTGCTATTTTCATTTGAAACTTTGGCTATATTTTCTCCTATATCAAACTCTACAGTTATGTCAGTAATTGGATTTAGATACTTGTTTTATTGTCTTATTTATGTTTCCAACACAATGCTCTGTTCCTTCATTGTAAGATCTTTTGGATTGCACTCTTATTACATAATTCTTGAAGCCCACCCCACCCCCATGTTTGTGCCACTTTATACTAACCTAAAGATGTAAATCCGGGCCAAGCTGTCCATGCCCGAAAACCCAGCCCGCCATTGGAGAGTCGGGTAGCTCAGCCCGCAGATAAAATGTCGGCCATACTGGGCTCATAAGCAGCCTGCATTAGTGCATTTGGGAAAGCATGGCCAACAATTTGTTCCAACCCACCCGCTTTAGGGCGAACCTAACATTTAGCTTAAACTTCAGGTCTTCATCTTCCTTGACCTTCGGCTGTCGTACATTGTTTTATTGCTTGTGGAGACGTGTTTTTGATAAACAAGTGTCCAGATCTGGTTTAGAGATTGTTGTCACGTACTTCTACATATTCTTTATCTATCCATTTATGTCGATTTTGAGTGCAGATGCCCTTTTGTTTAAAGGTCGTTTGAGTTTTTCTTGAAAGTATGCAGTAGGTTACTCGGTTGAATTAATCATTTTAATTGTTTTAATAGATTAAGTAAAGCATCAACAAGTATTTTGCAGTGCATGCTCTGTACCACGTGATATATTTTCGAGAGTATTCAATCAAATAGTAAAATCCATGAAAGAGAATTAATAGCTTTTGCATGTATTTCTTCTTGTGTTATACTATAAATTGAAGGTCTAAAAACGTCGACGTCTATTCATCTAAAGATGATTGTAGAACATGAATGGACAGTTTTATTTCTCGCCTGTCGCTCGGTTTAGACTCTATGGAGGAAGAAGACCGGGCCACTGGGAAGCTACTGTCGCTGCACTTCTGACAGCCGGTAACCACCACATTCCTGCGGCAAGAAGGGCAGGAGGAGTGAAGTCCTAGCCACGTAGCAATGCATTCAACGTGGAAGCCATGATCGTACTTAAGCACTCGGAGTTCATCTCCGGCGGCAAACTCTGCCAGGTTGTTGTTGTTGGCAGCGTTGGTCAGCTTCGGAAGGTACTTCAGGACCTTCTTCTTCGGGCCATTGTTGGCCGCCGCAGCATCGTAGGATGGCCGCTCAATGGCGGCGGTGTTATCCGAGAGTTTGAATAGCGAAATATTTCCATAATTCTTAAACAGTATCAATGCTAATTATAGAAATTGAGTTTAATATTATTTAGGAAAATTCATTTTTTTTTCTTTTTTCCATATTTGTCTCTACAATGTAATCTTTCGTTGTTTTCCTTGTATCTTCTTTTAATCTCTTGCTCTCATCCTTCGGTTTTTAAATTACTAATTGTTTCAAAATAATAATAAAATAATATTTTTTTATTAAATAAAAATACTTTTAAGTCATAAATTTAATAATCTAAATTCCTAAATAATGTAATGCTAGTCTACATTAATCTATTCATTTTTCTTCAATTAGCCCATTAGTGTTGCGTATATATTTACAAATAATATACTAATCTGAAAACTAATAGTGGAAAATTTGGTAGCCAAGATATATGCTACAAGATATGCTTTTTACTACTCTATATAGTAAGATTGCACAAGTCTAGTAACTATTTATGCTCGACTAACTCTCATCCTTAGTCGACATTTACGTATATATTCCAATCACAAGTTATTCTTTCGACAACAAATAGAATAATTGACATCAGGGCCCTTCAAGTATCACAATACTTTTTTAAGGATAACATTGATACCTACTAACTAAATCTATAACATGACAAATGTTAGGACAAATATATATCATAGCATACTCTTAACTCCTAACCGCACTAGATATTATTCGCTGGATATCTCTATGTGCACTTATGAAGACTCATATGATCGCCTTCCGACATAAGAGTATTAACAAGGTCGTAATTCTATAGTTAAAAATATTCTAGAGTTTTATAGTATAAAATTCTTGTGACAGAGTAAGAAGATTACAATAATATTTTTAACATAAAACATACAATTTACTAAATCAATGTCCTTTGTCTCAAAGATTGAGGACAATCATTTCAAAATCGTTTCAAGACACTCATTCTAATGTTAAGCCAATATAATATCATCTCACACTCGCACATGATAGACTTATCCATTTCAAATGCACAATTTAAAAAACACAAACAAACTGACCCAGCCTATTCACCATATCTCTATTTCATCTTGAAATTTTGTTTGTTTTGGCTTATCAATACTCTTATCCATTTGAAATGCCTTGGTAAGGATATCACTACCGATAACCTGGTTTTGATTTGAAAACTGCATTTGCAATGGTTATAACACCCGGATTTTGACTAGTGAATTAGCATGACACGGAAAACAAACACATAGCCTTTTTGAAGAACTTGAAATGATGCAGCCAACTTGTAGAGAACCTTCAAGGATGGTTGATATTTCTGTGGCTTGGAGTGAGTGTGAGAGGATTGATTCCCCATGGCACATAATCAACACGAGTTGTTGCGATGCGGAGTGTGTTGAGTCTTGGTAATTGTGTTAGAGTTACTAGTAATGTCAATTGGGGGATGTAGCTCAAATGGTAGAGCACCGACTTTGCATGCGAGAGATTAGGGGTGTCAATTTGGCTTGCCGGCTTGGACGACCCGTGGTTTGGCCTAGAAAAAGCTCGAGCCATCCCTGCTCCTGGCTCGATTCAATTGAGCCGAGGCTTGGGCCAAGTCCCATTTTGTCGGCCCGAGCCAGAGCCTGCTCGTGTAGCTCGTTGAGCTACACTAGCTGGCTCGTGTCACAGGTCATTTTCAAATGGCACTTGATGAATTGATCCCAAAAAAAAAACAAAAATTAAATAAAAATTATAAGTTGCCTATGTCAAGCAACTGCAAACTGCTCATTGACATCCCTACAAAAGGCACGAGGTTTAGATAAATATTTCTCTAATTTCAATATCACACCAACACTTTAACAAAATTATTATTTTTTTCTATAATTCTTTGTTTTTTAAACCCCATATACATGCGCGCACGTGGTATAAAATGTTGGTTTTGGAAACTATTTTTAAGAAAAATAAGTGGAAGCAGGAACAATCACATTGTAAGATTTTTTTCTTTTTAATCAAACAATACACATATTAACTTAAGCGACGTGTCATTAAGGAATAGATTAAAATGATACCAACGATCGCCTATGATGTAAATATTGAACTCCTCCTTTAAATCATCAACCTCTCAAAAGTTCCACAATTCTTTTTCGATGTATCTCCGATTACAAGGAAAGAACGAGTAGACGTTTCAGATTTGGGTTTGATTTACACGCTCATTTTATGTTCTCAACATAATAGACAAAGTGAAAAGAAGAGAAATAACTCTAAAAAGGTATTTCACGTAAATTTATGTGTTCGGTGCGTTCTTTTCTGAGTATATGATGAATCCTATTTATAGTTGAAAAATATAGCTTTATTTTATTTTTTAAATTAACCATTTCATCAAAACCACACTTATCACTAGGATGAAGCGGTGTCACTTGAATGGGAGAATTTTCTCTCCCATATACTCTTATTAGATAACAATTTTGATAATTAACTTTTAATTATTTATCATTATCCACATGTAATTGAGTTTAAGTGGACGCTCCATGTTGCAGATGTTATCACATTATTTAATTAACTTTTAATTATTTATCATTATCCATATGTGATTGAATTTAAATGGACACTCCATGTTGTAGATGATAATGGAATCATTATCACAATGTATAATTTCAAATTAATTTAAATAATCATATTATTTAAAAATAAAATTAATCCAATTAAATAATGTCTGAAAATCAATTCAGAATTTATAACACTAAATTAATTAATCTAATCCAATAAAAATAGTGTTCATGTATTTTTAATGGAGCCAACGAGAGGAAATATGGACAATATGATTATGCAAGTTCTAACAAGCTAAAAGACAAGAAATGTTTGAAAATAAAATGAATTATCAATTATATAACCTAAAAAGTTTATCTATTGTCAACAAAAAGGAAAAACTATTTCCGTCGGATCCAGCAGGCGCAGCCGTCACATGTTTTAGGAGCCGATTTTAGGTGTACATAAACCTCCGTTATGGGTAAACAACTATAATTGTGTGTTTGCTCCTCGTGTTTTTGTTTTTGGGATTATTATTGCTTTCATAAGGGATTAAGACTTGGTCTCTAGACATAGCAAACTTGCTATTCACCCCCCATCATGGGCCATGATTCATGGCTATTCTTTGCCGCATGATCAGAGGCAAGGTTCTGTCCAATCTTCGCCATCTCCAGTTTTTTGATATTTTCTACTTTCACACGGAAACAGTCTGTGTAATTTTCTTTATTGAAATTGGAAGCAATCTCTTACCTTTGATTACATGTACTAGACTGTGTCTAAGGAATATACAATTTTAATGAGCAATATATACATACTCTCATTAGTAGTCAAGGCTAAGTGAGGACAAAGAATAAATTTAAATTTCAGTATATTTCCTTACATCGTTAGCCGACCCTCTACTAATTTATTGGCGTACAATCGGATAGTTTCCTCCATGTAGTCGAGTATAAAATTCATTGACGAATCTAAAGAGTGACTTGAGATGTCTAATACATACAAATTAAACAAGTGAATTACGTGAATAAAACTAGCAAAACCAACTAATTAATCAAGCCATGTACTTTATAGGAATTAAAATTTGTTTTTACCTCAATGATTAGCACAACAAAGCTAGTTATTTGTATAGATTTGAGAACTCGAAAATTGATATTATTTTACAAATACTTAGAAAATTAGAAACTGGCATAAACTAGAGCAGAAACAATGCCATCCGTAGTCCCTGCACCTCTCCAGTCCTGCCAACAATTTGTTCGAACGATAGTCGACACTTTCTTGTCTCCTGAAAGGGGCTTCTGATTTCAGTATTTAAAAAAGTCAAGATATGGATATTAAACAATTAGATTGATCAATTAAATTTAAATGTTTACCTTCATTTCAGAAATTTTCTCTTGAATCTTGCGACAGAGATTGTTGTTGTCACGTACATCCAGTTCCCAACGTTGTTCCACCAGTTGAAGTAGGAATGCCTCCAAGAATGCTTGAGGACTAGAGTTGTAACAACTACCCAGAATCCAGTAATAAAACCAAATGTCATGCAGATGTAAAAGTCACGCGTTATAAACCCATCATCTTCTTCAAAACTATTCCCCTCTCCGTGATCAGTAGTAGAACCATTAGAAATGTCTACTGGGCACTTAGCCATAGGCTCTCCACAAAGTTGGCTATTCTCAGCATATGTAGAGGAGTTGAAGCTTTGTAGTTGAGTGCCTAAAGGAATCTTTCCATTAAGATTATTGTAAGATAAGTCCAAAACACTAAGAAAATTTAGATCTGCAAGGCTATTTGGTATTTTCCCTGAAAGCTGGTTTCTAGACAAGTCAAGACTTTCTAACATCTCCATTTGACCAATGTTTGAAATAATATTTCCCGTCAAATGATTTCTAGATAAGTTCAAAAACTCTAAACCTCTAAAAGCTGAAAACTCTTGAGGAATAGTTCCAACAAACTTATTTCCCGATAGATCAATGCCTTTCAAACGTCCTAGTGTTCTCCATTCAGAATATTGTCCTTTCCATTGAACAAAAGCTCTGTTAACATAAGCATGGTTAACATTCACTACAAATTGTTGGTGACGAAGTTCAGGTGGAAAAGAACCATCTTCAATTGAACTATTCTTCTGAACTAAAGCCGTAAAATTGTTTAAACATCGCAATATTCTTCCTGAAATGTTGTTTCCAGAAAGGTCCAAGAGATGGATATTGGTAAGGAGGCAAATTGTGGAAGGCATGATTCCATCAAATTCATTAAATCGAAGGCTAAGAACTGTCAGACTTGTTAAGTGAGTTCCTATCCATGCTGGAATATTACCTGTTAACTTGTTTCCTCCCACATCAAGCGTTCTCAGCCCTCTGCAATTCCTCAAAGTTGAAGGCAATTCACCAATGAAATTATTGGCACGCAAGTGTAATACTTTGAGTTGATCCAAAGTGCCCAAAGTGAGGGGAATCTTACCTGAGAACTTATTATTTGCCAAATCCAGAACAACTAATTCTCTTATGTTCATCCAGCAATTGGGAAGCTCTCCTGCCAATTGGTTGTCCGATAGATCAAGCATTTCGATGTTGGAGCCCTTAGGAATTGTGCATAAGTGAAAAATGGATCCCGAAAACATATTTTTGGAAAGTTTTAATTGTAAATAATCAAAAAGAAATAATGGAATTGGACCTGAAATGTTATTGTAGCTTAAATCTATAACAAGATTCGACTGTGAGGACAAATTAGGGATTTTACCCCTAATATTGTTATGAGAAAGATCTAATTGCTCTAAAGACATATTCCACAACCAATTGGGTATTGCATCTGATATACCAGCAAAAGAGATATTAAGCAAACCAAGAGTATTCTGAGTTTGAATCCAATTTGGAAAATGAGGGCCCAAATGACAATGGCTGAGCTCTAGATTATACAATTGAAAAGGAGGAATCCAATCTGAGCTCAAATTGAAAGTCAAGGAGTTCAAGGATAAATCAAGCTCTCTTAAGTTGGCCAAGTTTGAGAGGTTACTTTCGGTGATTGTACCTTCCAACAAATTTGAAGACATTCTTAAATTACTGAGATTGGGAAGTTTCTCAATACCTTCAGGCAGCCTTTTTAATTGATTGTAAGATAAATCTAATTCATCAAGAACTAAAGCTTGCCCAAGGCATTGTGTGTGAAACGCATTCAACTTATTGTTACCAAGGTCCAAAACTGATAAGGATGAAAATGTGGTATTATCTGGCAAGAGACCATTTAATTCATTGGATGATATATCTAGTGTATGTAAATTACGCAAAGAGCTTGGAATCCCACCGTGCAACTTATTGTCATTCAAAT
>CAIGRF010017116.1:0-10438 GCA_903798235.1 Fraxinus ornus
AATCCTTTTCAAGCCAAACTCATAATTATCAATGAAATTTGATCTCCATAAGTTAGGATTCTTCAAATCCAAATATCTTAGACTTCCTCCAATCATCCAAATACCAAATCACATGGAATTTGGATCAAACCACAACATTAGATTTTTCCAGTTAGTTTTTTTTTTGCACTACCTAGTCTACTAGAGCTATAGTAGTGCCTATTTTCATGCCACTATTCATTGTATTTTAGCTTATATGAAGGCTGATTGGTTGATGAATGAAATAAGTTAGATCAGTGCATACCTTGCTTCCTTAGTTTTATTGTTTAAAAGCTTTTCTTTTCTGCTATTTGCATCAGTAGTATCAGAGCTGTAAGAGTGAAAAACAAAGGGTGTAAACACATGAGGGAGTGTTTTAAAGTAGCTTACTTCTTTTCACTTTGTGTGATAAATTTATTTCATGGCTTCTAAGAATTTGTACAGCCTGCAATTCCACACTTTGATGGTCACTGTGACCATTGGAGCATGCTCATGGAAAACTTCAGGAGATCCGAATAATATTGGACAATTGTTGTTATTGGAGTAGCAGAAGCAATGGTTGAAGAATCACATGATATTGATGATCGTTCTATTGATGAGTTACAAAGACCTTTGCTAGTTCATGAGTAGAAAATGCATCGGCAAGATAAAGAGGAGCAAGCATTACAAGCCTCAACTAACAATCGTTCTTCGACATCAAAAAGTCGAGATCAAGGATGAGGAAAGGGCCAAAACAACGATTATGGTAGATACTCCTACAAAAACTATAAAAGTAATCAGTTTCCTAATACTCCAGGAAGAGGAAAAGGAAGAGGTCATGACAACAATCATTCGACATATTTTAAATCAAAGTCAACAAACAAAACAAGACTTGAATGTTACTATTGTCACAAATATGGCCATTACAAGTTAGAATGTCAAACCGATCTAAAGAATTATGGTGGTAAGCAATCCCATTTTGTAGAGAATGAAGAAGAAGTGTCTTTATTAATGGCCTATCATGCGAATGAAGAACCCACAAGAATTTATGGTACTTAGACACAGGTTGCAGTAACCATATATGTGGAGAGAAGTCTGCATTTTTTGAATTAGATGAATCTTTTCATGATTTGTTGAAGTTTGGTGATGGTTCTTGAAAGTTACGTAGTTCAATCCTAACAATACATAGAGGGGGGGTGAATAGGTATTAATGCAGAATTAAAATTCTCTTTAGAATTAATTAGCAACAAGTCACTAATTAAATTATTATTCTAGGTGATTACACATGAAATTCCAGTTTTCCTATATTTAAATATCGCAAATATAGTAAGCAATAAAAAACAAAAAAATAATCACGAAGAAATCCCAATTGGGTAAAAACTTTTGGCACTTTGCTAGTCAAATGGATCTATAAATGATTCTTTAACTTACAGTCTACCAGACTAGACGACGACACGTACTATCTGATGTCCTGACTGCAATTTCGACATCTCTCCTGAATTATGTGCTCCTGCACCAATTTCAACAGCAATTTTCAATGCTCTCCTGCAGCAACTCCTAACTTTATGGAATCGTCTATCTCATGTGGATGCACGAAGAACACCTCGTTCTTCACCAATTGAAACTCCAGTTACCTTCCGTTGATCTTCAGCAACTCTGATAGATGTGGAGGAAGTAGCATTTTGGTATTGGATTGGAAAACTGATGTTTTTCACCGCCAAGAAAAGATCTTAATGAATAATGAAGGTTGATAGCTTCAAAGATGGAGAGAATATGGAATCAATAATGTTTGTTCAATGTTCAACCTTAGAGAAAAAATCGTACTGTGGCTTTAAAGTATTTATAGATAGGTTATGGAATGAATGGGCTGGGGAAAAGCCATTTAAAAAATGAATTAAAAATTTCCCAGATAACACTATCGCTCGAGCGAGGGCTCAGCGACAGTCGAGCAACAAGTTATCGCTCGAACGAAGAAGGGACGACAATCAGCGATGATATTTCTATTTTTATAGCTTGAGCCAAACCTTAGTGACAGTCTAGCGAAAATTCACGTCATTTTTCCTTCTTTTCCCATTCTCGAAACCCTAGACCTAAAAACATACTTTTGGCCAATTGCACATTATTATTCCTTGACTTTGTACAACATATCAAACTTAGTCCCTTTATTCACAGAATCGCCAATTACATAACATTAAAACCCTAAGAAACTTCCCATTTGGCATTCTGTGACAAAACTACAATCTTAGTCAAGGCAGTTTCAAATGAAAATTACAAACTCAAAACAATTACTCTAACCTAAAACTATCTTGAACGAATTCTTCATTTCATTTCTTAGTACATGATTCCTGAAATAGACAACTCAAGCACCTAGTGTAAAATGTATGAAAAACAAGATTAATAATAAACATAGTTCAAACAGTTTAAGTGTAAAAATCATTTGAGCAGTTGTAAGTTATAATGTTTTTTTTTTTAGTTTCATAACATATGCTAAATCAAGACATGGTATCAATGCAAACCAACATATCAAAACGAAACATTGACACTATAAAAATATCAAAAACTTTATTTAGTGAAACTGAATTCAAGCAATGCATGTGCTTTCCCTTAATTGACACTATAAAAATATCAAAAACTCAATTTAGCAAAACTGATAATATCATAGAATCAAAAGTTTTAAATACATCTTTGGAAAAGCACAAAACATCAAAAAGGGTATTCCCCCTGTCATATCTACTCCCCTTTTTGTCACAAAATGACATGGAAGCTCTAAAATCTATGCAGCATTGTCGGCATAGTCAGAATTAGTCCTCTCCTCGAAAGTAGCGTCATCATCCCAGTGACGTCGAATCCAACGAAGCCCATGCTAAATATATCCAACAGCACCCCAAAATATAATAAAATCATAGTGTGGCGATCAACAGTAGCTCTCAGCTGTATAAGCTCTACCATCATCCGAGCATGCAGTAGCACAGTCATCTGTCCCATAAGTGCAACATAAGGGTCTATGGGCGTAGATGTAGAAGGTCGAACAGACTCGACAGGAGGAGGAACTGAAGTAGAAAACAATGGAATATCAGAGGACGGAAGAGCAGAGGAAAAAGTAGGAAAATTTGAGGGATCAAAAGAAATGAGATCATTAATAGGATCCGGTACAGTTGGGTAACAGGTTATACGGGCTCAAAAGAAGCATGTGACATGCTTTGAGCAATGGTAGTATGCCCAATCGACTGAGAAACCCGCCTCAGGACCCCTTCATGAAAACCCACTTCTAAGGCTGTCACTAACCTATAGATCAAACATGCATAAGGCAGCCCTACCCTCGTCCTTGTGATATGAAAAGCCCATAAAATCTGTAGCAAATGAAAGATGGTAAATTAGTAGAATCTCCATGCAACAGGACATAAAAAAAATGAGCTTTCTCCATAGGTAATGAAGAAGTATGAGACACATGCAAAAGATTCGTGCACACAATGCGCAGCAGAATCTGGAGATCAGTAGGAAGAGAGCTAGTGCGAAGCGCACGGGAGCTCCCCCCAACGGTATGTTAAACACCTTCGAACGGACTAAAGAGTCCGTCGAAAGAGTATCGGGGGTCAAGTACGGAAATAAGGGATGGACGACTCTAAGAATGTGAGCAACGCTCGACACAATATCAGGTGTAATCTTAATCGTCTTACCCCTAAGAAAGACTCTAAACGATGAACCGCTAACGTCGTTGATGTTAGCATAAAACTCATGAATAAGAAGACTCAGTAGATGGACTAACTCTACAAACAATGGTTCCCAACCCCAAGAAGTGCGACCCAAAAGTATCTTAGGCAATTGTAGAGATAATGACCTCAGGCTCAAATAGAAAGGGCCGTAAAGAAAACTACGAAATTGTAGAGATAAACCTATACCTACTGAAAGAAATAGAAGTACTAGGAGCCTGAACAGCAATACGGCTCTCTTAGGTGGCATCTGAAATGAATAAGACCAACATGTCAAAAACATGATATGATATGCCAACATGCATGATATGCATGAACGTACGCAAAATGAGGCAAACAAGGTAAATGTAACGTGCCATAGAGTGAATGTACAACGACATACCGTGATGCCTAGACGTAGGTGACGTGAAGACATGATGCATGCCGTGATGTCTTAATGCAGGGATGTGATGTCACGTCACGATGCCAACACCAAAACAACGTGATGAACATGGGGTAAGTATAAGTCCAATACACCAAATGTAAATACCATCCCAACCACGAACCAAACATCAAACAATGACAAACCATCAAACCGTAATCACACATCCAAAACACACGCCAAACATGGACCAACATATGCCTAAAATTGAATGAAAGCACTCAATGACTCCACAAACTCTCGACACCATCAACAAATCTCAATCATCCAACTAAGACCATTCCCAATCCTCCAAAGTAAACCAACACCTAAAAAATGATGAACATGGAGAAAAATTACGGGAAATTCGTCCAAAAATTCACTTCACATTTCAAAAATGCGCACAAATGATGACGTTGTATGATAATTAATAAGGCACGAGGTACAAATGCCAAATATTGAAACAAGAATAAGCGAAAATCAAAAAAATCCCAAAACAAAATGTAAAAGTGGGAAGAAACCAAGGGTTTAGTAAAATACCTTTGAAATTCGTTGAATCAGGGAAATAATACTACAATTGATTGATTTTAAACGTTTAAAGAGTGGGTAAAACTTAAATTGGACGTGGGTTGGAGAATTTTAAGTGAATTCAAATGGAAATATGAGAAAATACGCGTAAAACCCTAAAAAAGAACATTAAAATTCAAAAAAAGGTCTATCGCTCGAGCGATAGTTGAGTGATAAGTAAGCGAGCCAACTTCTGCTTCTATCGCTCAAGCGTGGCTCAGCGATAAGATGGTGAAAACTTTATGATAAAAATAGCACTTAAGTTTTGAAAATAAAGAAAAATAGCATTTTTTTTTTTTGTTTTAAAAACTATGTAAATTTTATCTTTTCTCAATAAAATTTAAATTGAACAAATTGAAGCCATTGACCACTCGATGAACTTCAAACAAACATGTATGCACAAGTAGAGCATTATCAATAGAAACTTTTCCACGTACTTAATCAAGTTAAAAAATGGAGTAAAGTGTATAAATGACTCACGCTTGTTAAGTGCCACTATTTTCTCGTGAATATGACTTCAAGTCTTAAATTTGTGAGAATTGACATACAATCATCACTATTAATAAGAATTTTCCTTACTAATGAAAGTTAAACCCAAATGATTTGTGTCATTTTTCTCATATGTTGCATCTTATGTGCAGTCTCTTGTCCATTAAGCGACTAAATTGACCTATGTAACGAGCTTTAGGTCGGTTAACCCGAGTCAGTTAACCATAGGCATCAGGTTATAAAAAAACCCTCGGGTTTAATTACTCTAGTCAAATAAGTTTCGAACAAAAGTATAAGATAAATCAAAAATCCCCCTTTTGTATTTATTTTTATTTATTAAGAAATACAAGGAGAATTATCATGAGCTTAGGTCATCTAAATGTAGGTCAATTCAAGTTCAAGATCACCTTATCAACAGATATAGGCATCCGCTCAGATTCACTCACAAGATCACAGTGTGTGCAAATGGTACGTGAAGAAACATATACTCAATACTCCACACTAAACTGAACCATGTAATGAAAATGACATTATAGAACGGATAAATGCCTACTTGGTCACAAATGCTATGTTTCAGCGCACCATTAAGTATCTAGAGCACAAATATTTTTTTTAAAACAAATATATACCAAACCAAATAAAAAACTCAAAACAGAATAAAGGCAAAAACACAAGCAAGTGAGATGCATGCAGGATGAATGGACTCGATGAACTATCCTTGCATGCACCTATGACTCGACTCACGGTGAAATATGGATGCTCATACCTTCAAGAGCATGATCACTCACACGACTTTCCAGGTTGTTCTTTTTAACCTAACTTTCTTAGAAGTAAAAGTGATTTTAGTTAACCGAGTCATCATCTCTGTTAAATGGCTAACTTGATTGGCAAGAAAGTTAACCTTGCTAGAGAAGTCATGTTTCTTACTTCTCACAAATTTATGACACCTAGGTCTTATGTATCCCAGAGGGCCACAATGATGGCAAGTGGAAATAAATCTAGGCTCATACCTGCTCGGAGGATGTTGCCGATATGGAAGACAATTGACCCTACATTGTTTAGTAGGTCTTGATCCTAAGGCATACCTAACATTCGGTTTAGGATAAGTAATGTTCCGAGCTTTGTTAGTGGTCGGGACGAATGTGGTCTTGGATGTACTAGCGATAGTATTACCATGATGAACGTAACCCAAACGATGCCTATTTTCAGCAGGCTTGTTCATTCCCAACAGATTATCTAATTTCTATAAACCACTCATGAATGATTGGAGTTGAGTGTTAGATTTTTAAAGATCACTCGTTAAAGATTTAACTTTGGCTTTCAAGTTCTCCTTAACAAGCTTCAACTCACTTAACTTTGTGGTGGAGTCCTAAAGGTCACCTAGGAGTTTTTCTTTTTCTCTTTCCAGATCATTAAATTTTTTTAGAATAGCTTTATTGATCTTTTTTTATCTTTAGACTCTCTTCAAACAATTCACGATAAGATTCGTGAATATCTGGTTCATCTTNCTAGAATCTGATTCATCATTACTTAAGGTCACTACTAATGCCTTACGTCTTTCTTTATTTGATCTCATATTTAGATTAGGACATTCATTCTTATAGTGACCATAACCTTTACACTCATGACATTGAACATATTGATTTTTATTAACGGCAATCCTAGAGATATTTCTCTCACGTATATCCTTCAAGACTTTATTAAGGACTTCATTTCTTTGTTCTTGAGGCTTTCTCCTATTCCTCATCACCTTCTGAAATTTTTTAAAGAAATAAGTAATTTCGTTTATTTCATCATCTCTAAGTGTATCGGTATCAGTAGACTCACTTTCTTCTTCTCCAATAGTTTTCATGGCAAAGGATTTAACCTTTTTTAGATTGAGAAATGATGAGTTCATAAGTTTGAAGGGATCCTACGAATTCTTCAATTTTAACTACATCTAGATCATTACTCTCTTCAATAGCGGTGACTTTAAGCTACCTTTCAGGTAGGGATCTAAGGACTTTTCTAACAATTTTTGACTTAGGGATCCTTTCACCTAGGTTGAAACTCGAATCAACTATGTCATTGAGCTTAGCATAGAAATCATCAAATGACTCATCATCCGCCATCCTTATTTCTTTAAACCTAGAGGTCAACATCTGCAGTTTAGAGTTTTTCACAATTTTAGTTCCCTCATGTGTAGTTTTTAGAATATCCTAAACTTCTTTAGCACTCTCACAAATTGACACTCTCATAAACTCTTCTGCAGATAAGCCATGAACAGGGCATGCAAGGCTTTGTTGTTCTAGTTACACTCATCTAAATTTATTTTAGTCTACAAAGAGATATCAGTAAGTGTGACTACACCAGTAACAATAGTTAAAGGTGGAGTCTACCCAGTTTGAACGCTCAGCCAAATACATTCATCCAAAGCTTTAAGGAAAGCTCTCATTCGAACTTTTCAATAAGCATAACTGCTTCCGTCAAAGAACGGAGGCACAGACAACGACTGACTCATCTAGAAATAAATAAAGGTCAGGAATCGAATTAAGACTCTTATACCAATTGAAAGTTACGTAGTTCAACCCTAAAAATACCTAGCTAAAAATACCTAGAAGGGGGTGAATATGTATTAATGCGGAATTAAAATTATCTTTGGAATTAATTAGCAACAAGTCATTAATTAAATTATTATTCTAGATGATTAAACATGCAATTCCAATTTTCCTATGTTTAAATACCACAGATATAATAAGCAATAAAAAATGCAAGAATGATCATGGAGAAACCCCAACTGGTAAAAACTCCGGCACTTTGTCAGTCAAATATCCACTATAAACGATTCTTTAACTTATAGTCTACCAGATTAGATGACGACACGTACTATATGATCACCTAACTGTAATTCTGATAGCTCTCCTAAATTTTGTACTCCTACACCAATCTCGACTGCAATTTTCAAAGTTCTCCTAGATTCTACTCTCGTGCAGCAACTCCCAGTTTTGTGGAATGGTCTATCTCCTATGGATGCACGAAGAACACTGTATTCGTTACTAACTAGAATTCCAGTTACCTTCCTTGAACTTCAGGAACTCTGACAGATGTGGAGGAAGTAGCAATTTGGTATTTGGATTGGGAAACTGATATTTTTCACCACCAAGAAAAATCTTAATGAATAAAGAAGGTTGAAAGCTTCAACGATGGAGAGAATATGGAATCAATAATGTTTGTTCAATGTTCAACCTTAGGGAAAAAACTGTTCTGTGGCTTGAGAGTATTAATAGATAGTTTATGGAATGAATGGGCCGGGGAAAAATCCTTTAAAAATGAATTAAAAATTCTCCGGATAACACTGTCGCTCGAGCAATGGCTCAACGACGGTCCAGCGACAAGTTGTCACTCGAGCAAAGAAAGGTCGACAATCTAGCGATGATGTTTCTATTTTTATAGCTCGAGTCAAACCTTAGCGACAGTCTAATGAAAATTGGTGCCATTTTTCCTTCTTTTCCCATTCTTGAAACTCTAGACCGAAGAACATACTTTTGGCAAATTGCACATTACTCCTTGACTTTTTACAACATATCAAACTTGGTCCTTTTGTTCACAGAATCGCCTATTATATAACATCAAAAACCTAACAGTTCTAAAGTCTCTATTCAAGGCAAATGAAAGGTAACAATTTAGACCAACAGAAGTTGTATTCAAACCATTTCTAATGTTCTATTATTTTTCCCAGATTTGAGAAAAAATTTACTTAGTGCTGGTCATCTACAAGAAAAGGAAAATGAGATCTTTTTCAAAGATAGATTCTGCATAATTGAGATGAAAAATTGAGCTTGGTGGCTAAAATCAACACATCTGCCAACTGAATGTTCCATTGTATCTCCACAATACCACTAATGGTTTTCCGCAAGATTGAAGGAGAAGGAGTTGTTATGGCATTTTCGCTACATGCATCTTAATTTTGGTGGATTAAATACTCTACAACAGAAGAATATGGTGACGATGTTTCCTCAAATTTCAGCTCCTTCTCAAGTTTGTGAAAAATGTATTGCTAGCAAACAACATAGTAATCTATCCCAACAAGGGAAATCATGGAGAAGGAAGATGACATTGGAGCTTATTCATTCAAACATTTGTGGGTATTGTACTTGTCCATTGTATCTATCGTTGATGTTATATCCCACAAGCGTAGGATAGTAACAAGTAATAAAATGGACCTAAGAGTCCATATATCAATCCCATGATGACTTCTATCTAACTATTGGTTAAATTATTCATAACTTTAATTCAAATTAATTTTTTTTGTGATTTTTTATGTTTATTATACTATAAAATGAAGTTGAGTTTGTATAGGATGGTTTAAGTGTTAGAATTATCGAGTTCACCATAGTTATTCCTTTAACCTTAATCACCATATATCAATTAATTATGTTTACCTGAAAGAATTCTTTTAATGTGTTCAATTTTCCTCTCTCAAATTCAAAATGATTCTATTTAACCAAGTCAATTTCATATGCTTATGTGAATCTGAATATACCTTAGCTAAACGCCTTGAATTTCTAAGAATCCATGTAACGACTGCATTAACTAGAAAATGAATTTCTACACTTTTATACTAGTTCTCGGCTTTTACTACTTGGTCTAAACAAATAATTCTCCTCTTGATGTAATTATCGCTTACAAAATCTATAAATTAGTGGCCAATTAATCTAAGCATTAACAATGTAAGTAAAAACAATTCACAAAATCAATTGGAGATATAAATTTTTTTTATTGAAATTACGATTCAAAACTAGGTTACAACAATTCATCCTAACTAAATACTTAATTACACGTCATGGAATACGATGAATCAAGATTGAATAAAGTACATCGCCGAGTTTTAAGGAAAAAAGAAAAAAAATGAAGATCCTCCACCAAGATTTTGCCTTCTTCTTGAAAAATCTTGAAACCCTAGCTTCTTGGTTGATACCCCTCCTATTAGGCTTGTATAATATGTGTACAATGAATCTCGACAAGCCTCGAATACATGTATCTAATGAAATCCCACAAATCTCCTCTAATTGTTGACTAAGGTATTAATTATAGAATAAGATTTAACAAAAATCCTTGTTCAAATTGATTTACATTAAATAGTTTAAGAAGAAAAAAGGAAACAAATCCCTTTACCAATTGAACTCCTTTTCTCACGTAATTTTGGTATCTCATCTTCTAATATTTGCAATTAAGAAGTCATTTTCATTCAAAAATCATTATAGTTCACCCAAGGCAAATTTCGAAAGTTTGCAAT
>CAIGRF010017133.1:0-10996 GCA_903798235.1 Fraxinus ornus
TGAGTTATGAGTTATGAGTTATAATTTATCATTCATGAGTTTTGATTTGTGATTTGAGAATTTAGGTTAAGGAAATTTCACATTAGGGTTAAGTGAAAAAAAATTAATGGAGAAGATGTTGGGCTCACGGTGTTTTTAATCAATTTTAATTGAAAAATAAATTGGTGCATTTTGCGAATTATGGAGCGATTTCTTGTACATCTGCAAGTGTTTTTAGCTATATTTTTATTACCGACTTTTATTTCATACCCAAAGTTACAAGAAACAAACAATATTTTTCTCAAAAAATTAATAAATTTTTCAGTTGATATTGCAATAATTTATAAGTTATTAGCTAACATTCTACGAAATCCTTCCACTGTCTACGTGAATGCCGAAGACTAGCTGAGCTGACTAAAGTTGTTTTTAAATTTTGAAATATCGTTTACGGGAAGTTGAATTGAGGTTGCAACGCAACATCAAATTTACCATTAGGGGTTCAAAGAAAAAAAATCAGCTTCTACAATCATTAGTAAATATATGAATCTCAACACTGTCATATGCTTACTTAAATGGAAGCTTTTCATATAGCCACTTAATGTCATTAGTTATATTACTAGCTTCTAACAATTCTCTGTCGTAATGTAGATTTCACATAAAATTTCTATAATTGCTTGTATTACTGGTCTTAAATTATATGAATAGATTGCCCTGCAATAGTTATCATGAAGTTGGAAATCTTTGTTTGGGTTGAGTCAACGGTCAATGGTTAACTTTCACCCTAGCTGACCTCTGGACCTGGGTCCGCCCCTGCATATGCCTGAGAATAACAATTTGATGGTTGAGAATCACCATTCATATTATTCACAGAATTGTTCTGACAAGATGAATACAGTTCACCCCTTAAGTGCACGGTAGCACTGGATAGCAGTATAGCCAGTTCTCTCACAAAGTTGGCAACTAGTTTGGAATGATTACCCCGACCACTTGCACATTCCCTATCTCTACCAGCATTCTGATTTGCATTAGAATGGGAAAATGGCTAAGAGGACTTTCCACGACATCCCATGAGCATTCTTCCTTGTGTTATCATAGTTGGCTGAAGCAGAGAATACGCAATTTTCATTTGTGCAGTTTTCATACACAATTATATGCAATAAAATAACACTTTATATCTCTCTTCTCTTATGGAGTATCTCGATGACCAAATGACCATTGACAATTCATGCATAAATTATTGAATATAAATTGTGTATGAAAACTGCACGTATCTTGCTAAGTATATTTTTAAATACTCACTCTTACAAAATTTTTAAAGGTTAGTTCGGGTCAATTGGAACAGTGGCGGATGGTGATGCAGACTGTCAAGAGGGATCAAAGAGATAAAATATTAAGTTCATTTTTTGCTTTAAATTATTATTCAGTTTTATTTGTTCAAAAATAATTATTTAATTTGTGGTTATGTTTTCATGTTTAGTTTAAATTTATGGAAATTCCTGTTATATTTTTTATTAAAGAATATTATTTTATCGTTTCGGGAAAAAAATTGAAATTTAAAAATTTATTTATTTACAAAAAGATTTGGGGGAGATAGTCGAGTTTATTAGATTTTGCCACTTTATTTTTTTTTTATTTTTTTTTAAAAAAAAGGTGTTTGACAAGTTGAAATTTCCCCGTGTGTAGCAATTTTGAGGAGGTGGCTAAATTCATTGAATTGTCTCGCCACGTCAGATGCCACGTGGAAATTTCGTCTAATTTATCAACGATCGTTTGCACAGTGACTTTTGAGATGACGAATTGTAAAGTTCAGTGACTAGTTACGTTATTTTGAAAATTCAGTGACCCATTGCGTTTATGGTTGAAAGTTCAGTTACTAAATATGCAATTCACTCGAATTATTAAACTCGGAACTTAAAAAGTCTCAATTGGATGAATTTTAACCTTAAGGGGCTGAATTACCAATGTTTTAAACTTAAGGGGCTGAAATATTAAAAATAGATTCTGAATATGGCAACCATAACCCTAATTCTTAAATTCCAACCAAGGACCTTAAATATTCAAATTTACAACCCAAGCTCTCGTCCCCAGGCAGCGGCGACAGGCATCGCTGTAGGTTGGTAGGTGAGTGCAGTGCCGAGTTCTGATAACCCAAGAATAATTAACCAAGAAAGGGGTGAATTGGTTTTTGAAACTTTTTCGTTAACTACAAGATTTTAAACTAATGATCACATAAATGATAAAGAAGTAAACTAAACGAAAATAAGCGCATAGATGAAATGATATAAGTTTGCACAAAGTAAAACGTTAAGTAAAAGAGATAGATAGTGCAACCGATATGTTATGAAGGTTTGATCCAACACAATGATCTACGTCCCCTATTACTAAGCTCTCCGTCACGGGCAATACTAAATTCACTATAATTATAACTTACAAACAATGAGTATCAATCCTTAAGTGACTTACAAACAATGATCACTTATCCTTAGGTGGCTTATAACAAGGAGCACATATTCTTAACAACAATCGAGTTTTCACAAGGCTCTTGAAATTACCAAAGTATAAATGATCATTTTACAATTGAAAGAACTCTCTTAACAAGTGATATAATCAAGTCAAGTATTAGAGAGTTAGGTAAACACTTCAATAGATAGCAAGTAATAAAGCTCAAGTGTCTATGAAGAGAACTTTGATGAATAATTGATAATGAAGTAATTTGAGTTTTTGTATCCAAGTTTTCAACCCAATAATCTCTCTTAACAAATAATACAAGTTAAGTATGAAAAGAGATTTACACTTAAACCAAAGTGTTGGCAAAGAAAACTTTTATAAAAAAATGAAGAATATATGAAGTTGTGAAAAGTTTTTTGCAAAAAGAATTCTTGATGAGATATATGAAAAATGTTGAATCAATCAAGAAATTCTTTTGTAATAAATGAAATAGACTTTAGACTCAAATAATCTCAATGATATTCAGTAAATGAGCTCTTAAAAATTTCTTGTAAGTTGGTAACCATTGAATGTAAAAGGAGTGGATATTTATAGACCAAAAAGTGTGAGAATCAGTCACATTCGGTTGAGCTCATTCGGTCGACCAAAGTGTGAAAGTAGCCGTTGTAAAATTCAAACCGTTGGAGTTTCGGGTGACACTTCGGTCGATCGAAACATGTTTCGGTCGAGCATACCGGTCGACCGATATACTTTCAGTCGCCCGAAATTTGCAAATTTTGGAGTTTTTAATTTTATATCAAAGTGTTCATTTTTCCAAAATCGCCTACTTTCCAAATAAAACATTCTTATGCAAGTGATGAGTTTGTGAAATATAGTTTTGAGCTTTATTTGTTTTGCTAATCATTGGTGAGTATACCTTTACATATGAACGAAGTTTTTGATAAACAACTTCTACGTACAAGTCTTCAAGATTCTTGTTTTTCTCGAGTCTCTTTTGATTGCACGCTTTTCAACTGATGACGATTTGTGTCTTTGAGTGTTTAAGGAGTCTTTATACATGAAAAACTCAAGAAACTAGATATGTTAGAACCATAAGTGTATTGTTTGTTATAATCAAAACACGTGGAGCTAATCATAGGTCAGGGTTAGGGTTTACTGATTTTTTGGATTTCTGGGGACGGGAGCTTGGGTTGTAAAACTTAATATTTAAGGTCCTTGGTTGCAATTTAAAAATTAAGGTTAGGGTTGCAATATTTAAAATCTATTTTTAATATTTCAGCGGCGTTGTTGCAACACTCAGCGACGCTACGCTGCCGCGCGCGGTGGCCTTATTTTTTTAAAACTGAAATTTGAAAAATCAATCGATTTTTTTTCAAATTTAACAATAATAAATCCAGAATTCTTAAATTCGAAAACCATGAAATTATACATCAATCAAATTAAAATTTTAATTCTCAATGATTCAACATGAACCTGGCTCTGATAACACTTGTTGGGAAAATACTTTACCGTCATATTCATCGTTCATGTTGGATCATCAAGAATTCATAAACAAAAGCGAAAGCATACCTGAATCCGACATGATTATTGCAATTAACACGTTATGTGATTTTAGTTTTCCAAATCAACATGTAGTTCTTTATTTCTCTCTGATGAAGAGAGTCAGGACAGAATGAACAATTCACGTGTGATTTGGGCCGTTAACCTAATTCGGCCCATCATGAAATTAGGAACAAACATGATCTTTACACATAAAGACCCACACTTTAATTGGATACTTCAAAATCCAAAATACCGAAATCTTATTAGATCACTTTAAAGGGACTTGATCAAAATTGATACCATTTAATTTAATACACAATATTTCATATATAAGCACACATGTTCGATTATAATCCTTACATTGATGCCACAACTGTGTTGGTGGTTACTGTCATTGATTGTACTGGTGCACCAAATCTATATTTTTGGTTTGGAAATTCCCAAGTTTGCATATGCTTATGTTTGTGTTATGTCAAGGATAGAGAGGTAAAAAGAGTCCTGCAAGATATCCCAAAAATTAGTTAAGGATCCACAACTTTTCTTGGAATCCACAAAATTAGTTATATATTTCATGTGATCCGTAATTTTTATAAAATTTTATCAGAATTTCCCAATTCTTTTGACTTGGGAATGCTTTCGTTGGTACTTTGTGTTTCCACTTTTGGAAATTAATCAGTATCGTAAGATGTGTGTCATACTAATTTTTGTTTTGTGAGTATCTATGCACTAACTTAGTTGCATAATATAAAATAGTTTGAATAGTTTAGAAAGAGAAAGGCACTTCCAAACAAATTATTTACGTCTATGTCATCTCATATCAAAATGAATAAATTGCACATCTAATTCCTAACCTTTATCATTTGGCTTTAAAGATTTCGCATTTGACTTTCAGACATCCTCTTGCATTCACTTTACAAACACTAGAAATAGANATCAAAATTTAATTATTAAAAATTTTAGGGGTCAATAATTAATTATTCAAAACTTTAAGGGTCAATTTAAGCCAATTATGAATTTTTAGGGGCTTAATTACAAAATTTAGAACTTTAATGGCCCAAATTAATTAATTTTCAAACTCTAGGGACTAAATTATTAAAGTTGGAACTTTAAAAGTCTCAATTAGATGAATTTAACCTTAATGGGCTGAATTACCAAAGTTTTAAACTTAAGGGGCTGAAATATTAAAAATAGATTCTAAATATTGCAAACATAACCCTAATTCTTAAATTGCAACCAAGGACCTTAAATATTCAAATTTACAACCCAAGCTCTTGTCCCCAGGCAGCGGCGACAGGCATCGCTGTAGACGGGCAGGCGGGTGCAGCTGCGGGTTTGGGGGCAGCGCCGAGTTCTTCATCTATAAAAAAAAAAACAGCTAGGGTTTACTGTTTTTTTGAATTTTTGGGGGCGGGAGCTTGGGTTGTAAAATTTAATATTTAAGGTCCTTGGTTACAATTTAAGAATTAAGGTTAGCGTTGCAATATTTAAAATCTATTTTTAATATTTCAGCAGGCGATGCTGCAACACTCAGCCGTGCTACGCCGCACGCTCCATCGTTGTCGCGCGCAGTCGCTTGTAGCGTCGCGCAATGGCCTTAATTTTTTATTTTTTTTAAAATGAAATTTGAAAAATCGATTGAATTTTTTTTTTCAAATTTAACAATAATAAATCCATAATTCCTAAATTTGAAAATTATGAAATTATACAAGAATGAAATTAAAATTTTGATTCTCAATGATTCAACATGAACCCAACTCTGATAACACTTGTTGGGAAAATACTTTACTGTCATATTCATCGTTCATGTTGGATTATCAAAAAATCATAAACCAAAGCGGAAGCATACCTGAATCTGACATGATTATTGCAATGAATAAGTTATGCGGTTTTAGTCTTTCAGATCAACATGTAGTTCTTTATTTCTATTCGATGAAGGGAGTCAGAACATAATAAACAATTCACTTGTGATCTGGGGACCATAACCGTACTGTTAACCTAATTTGGCCCATCATGAAATTAGGAACAGACCTGATCTTTACACATAAAGACTCACACTTTAATTGAATACTTCAAAATCCAAAATGTCGAAACCTTATTAGATCACTTTAAACGAACTTGATCAAAATTGATACACTTTAATTTAATACATAATATTTCACATATAAACATACATGTTCGATTATGATCTTTACATTGAAGCCACAACTGTGTTGGTAGTTACTGTTATTGATTGTACTGGTGGACCAAATCTATATTTTTGGTTTGGAAATTCCCAAGTTTGCATATGCTTATGTTTGTGTTATGTCAAGGATAGAGAGGTAAAAAGAGTCCAGCAAGATATCCCAAAAATTAGTTAAGGATCCACAACTTTTCATGGAATCCACAAAATTAGTTATATATTTTTATAAAATTTTATCAGAATTTCCCAATTCTTTTGACTTGGGAATGCTTTCGTTGGTACTTTGTGTTTCCACTTTTGGAAATTAATCAGTATCGTAAGATGTGTCTGTCATACTAATTTTTGTTTTGTGAGTATCTATGCACTAACTTAGTTGCATCATATAAAATAGTTTGAATAGTTTAGAAAGAGAAAGGCACTTCCAAACAAATTATTTACGTCTATGTCATCTCATATCAAAATGAATAAATTGCACATCTAATTCCTAACCTTTATCATTTGGCTTTAAAGATTTCGCATTTGACTTTCAGACATCCACTTGCATTCACTTTACAAACACTAGAAATAGATTTTTTTTAAAGAAAATAGAGTTGGAATGGAAGCTTTTCAAAATGTCGTGTCTCAAAATATACAACACATCCTCGTTATTTTTAAAATATATTTTTCTTTCTTCTTTTCAACTGTACATTTTTCAATGAAATAATATTATTACATGTAAACTCAAAACTTTTCATTATTTTTTAACCATATACTCTCCATCAAATCACTATTTCAAAATGCATTTTCGAAAAAGAATAGAGCTCAAATAGGTCCATAGATTTTTTTTTTTTTTTTTTTTTTTTTAACATGTACATCTTTAATGATTTTATTAACGATTGTGCAGGAAGTTAACAAGTAAAAAAGAAAAGGTTAGGGATGCTTTTGATAATTTTTCCAAAGGTTGGGGACAATGCGTGCAATTTACATGTCGAAACGGAACAAACAGAAAACGTTCACATTCCTATCTGTGGTCTTTGTAGTTTCCGCCTCTCCAAACTCCAAAGAGCCCATCTTTCTCAAACTTATACAGATGCAAACTTAATCTGAATTCTATGATCTGAATTCTATCTTGAGTTCAATTATGGAGAGTATGGCACTGTATACTCCATCCGCCACGGCCGACTTCTGCCGTCGCTCCTTCCCCCACCTCCGCCACCGTCCTTCAGCCACCAATCTCCGCCCCATCTCCTCCCTCAAGAGCCACGCTACTACACTCTCCACTACCCACAAATTCAGTCTCTTTAATCCCATAAAATTCTCGATTCAAAATCCTCAGAAATTCATTCCCCGCAGCTCCTCATCTGCCGAAAATACGGCTGTAGCCATTGATTCAAAATCCCAAAATCCCCCACCACAAGGCGCAAAAATCATTCCTTTAATCCTCTCCCTTTCCATAGGTCTTATAGTTCGATTCGTCGTCCCTAAACCCCCTGAAGTCTCCCCACAAGCGTGGCAATTGCTCTCCATTTTCCTCTCCACCATCGCAGGCCTTGTTCTTAGCCCGCTCCCTGTTGGCGCCTGGGCTTTTCTGGGCCTTACCACTTCAATTATAACCAAAACCCTCACCTTTTCTACCGCCTTCAGCGCCTTCACCAATGAGGTCATCTGGCTGATTGTAATCTCATTCTTCTTCGCCCGTGGGTTCGTGAAAACTGGTCTTGGTGATCGGATAGCAACGTATTTTGTGAAAAGGTTGGGAAAGAGTACGCTGGGATTGTCATACGGGTTGACTTTGAGTGAGGCGTTGATTGCACCGGCAATGCCGAGCACTACTGCCAGAGCCGGAGGGGTTTTCTTGCCAATTATTAAGTCATTGTCGCTCTCTGCCGGGAGTAATCCCGGGGAACCATCAAAGAAGAAGCTTGGATCTTATTTAGTACAATCTCAATTTCAGGTTTGTTCTTAAATTTGTGTGTTAAATTTTTCTTTTATGTTATCCTTGCGACTTCAATTCATGAATATAGTACATTAAATGTACCGTTATAGTTTGCAAAATTAAGTGTACAATTTTGAAGTAGATTATAGTACATTATATATTGATCTCGGGTTGTACCAGTAATTGTACATTTCTGTGTGCTATGAGATGGGTTTTCAGATATACTACGTCTATCTATCGTTGTTTATGCCTTGTTGAAGGCTCTGTGATTATAGTTTATTGAGTGATATTTTGATAAGTTCTATTGTATTCTCCTTGGAGACGTAGTTAATAATTGTGTTAGAATGCATTTTGATTCTACAGAAAGTAATTAGTCGTTTCCAAAATTGAATTCCTTCTATTCTTGGTGGATACATAATTTGATATTACTTTCGGACAAATCTTGTTCTTCTTTCACTCATGTGTTGCTCTTTTGACGTCTTGACAGTCTGCTGGTAACTCTAGTGCTCTTTTCCTAACTGCAGCAGCTCAAAACCTGCTGTGCCTAAAGCTGGCTGAGGAACTTGGGGTAGTAATTACGAGCCCATGGGTTTCTTGGTTCAAGGCTGCTAGTTTACCTGCTTTTGCTTGTCTTATAGCTACTCCATACATCTTGTACAAACTTTATCCCCCTGAAACAAAAGATACACCAGAGGCCCCTGCTATAGCTGCAAAGAAACTGGACCTTATGGGCCCTGTCACAAGAAATGAATGGGTGATGATTGGTACAATGCTTCTTGCAGTTTCTTTGTGGGTTTTTGGGTAGGTACCCTTTCATACTTCGGTTCTTGCTAAAATCCATTTAAAATGAATTGCTGATGATTTTTTGTTTCATTCTTCTACAATAAGCACTGATAAACATTTTTTTATTTGATAAAGTAGGTGAATGAATGACAGTGAGATAAGAGTAGAGCTATATACATATCATATCTGCATTTGGAGTTTGTAATAATAATGATCTTGTTCAATTCTGGCCATACAGACAGTATTATATAATTATGTGCACAATTTTATTCATATATTTTAGTTTTTTTACCACTTTAAAATGGTTAACATTATGTAAGAAGCATTCAAATTTGATATGCTGATAATGTGTAAACAGAGATGCCATTGGTATTGCAAGTGTTGTTGCTGCCATGCTTGGCTTGTCAATACTCTTGTTGTCGGGAGTGCTTGATTGGGACGACTGTTTAAGTGAAAAATCAGCATGGGATACTTTGGCTTGGTTTGCAGTTCTAGTGGGAATGGCAGGGCAGTTGACGAATCTTGGCATTGTGAGGTGGATGTCTGGTTGTGTAGCCAAATCCCTTCAGTCGTTATCATTGAGCTGGCCGGCTGCATTTGTTGTTCTTCAGGCCGCCTACTTTTTAATCCACTACTTATTTGCAAGTCAAACAGGCCACGTGGGAGCATTGTACTCCGCCTTTCTTGCAATGAACTTGGCATCTGGAGTTCCTGGTGTATTGGCAGCATTGGCTCTTGCTTATAATACCAACCTATTTGGCGCTTTGACGCATTACAGCAGTGGTCAAGCTGCCGTGTACTTTGGAGGTACAACAAATTCTTGTTCCCACATTTCTTCTGCTCCTGTTATATTCTTTATCGCCTGTCCCTTTATATTGTATTCTTGTCGCAGAGTCTTTGTTTCTCATCGTTTCTTCTTTTCACATTTTTTTTTCTATTGAAAAACTTGGCTGACTAGCGCCATTGCTCTTTGGAAACAGCTGGTTATGTAGATCTCCCGGATATCTTCAAGTTTGGATTCATAATGGCCGTGATTAATGCAGTAATCTGGGGAGTTGTCGGGACATTTTGGTGGAAGTTCTTGGGCCTCTACTGATTTCTAATTTCATGTGAGTAGAAGTTTTGCTCTTTTCGCCTATGGTGCCATTAATTTTGGGGCACCAAAGCATTTGACACAAGCATAAATTGGAGTTGGTCAGTAATTAGGCTGACATTTTAGTTGGAGATATCTTTCAACATTTTTTTTTTGTGTGTATTGCATATGTTAAATTGTTCATTCCTCTTACTCTATAGGCTCATTTGGTATAATTTTTGAGAAGTTTAAATGAGATTTTGAGATTCAAAAGTCGCTTCTGAACCTGTTTGATTAATTTTATAAAAGTCTAGCTACTTCCTCTAAAAGTTGTTTTGAAAGTTATTTAAGAAATTAATTTTGAAAAACTAATTATTATAACTTTCTTGAAATTTGGAAAACACAAAATTAAAAATAAAGATTGATTTTCAAGTGAACTTAGGTCTAAAAAACGTAAAGTGTGACTATATCGAGCCTTTTAAACAATGTTTTATTCTCACATTTTCCTTGATGGATGGAACAGAGAAAGTGATCTAGAAATTAAGAGAAGTGAGATCCAACGGTCAGAAATGGATTGCCTACAGTGGATGGAGACGCAACCTCAGCCATGCATTCTCTGTTGTCCGTTTGGTCTCCTGGGCCATTGCTGTACACTTTTTTGTTCTTTTCTTAACTTGTTGGGTTTTTTACGAACTCACCTCACTTGTAGATTTATGGGTAAATTCCAGTTGGGATCCCCATTTTTTTTATCGGATAAATAAATTGCATTGATCAAAATTTTGAGTACAACTCCCCGAACGTACAGAATAAGACATTACAATGTTCAATGTCCCAAACAAGAGATGGAGCATGAATCTAAACATTACAACTTCGGTCCATCAAGTACACAAAGTGCCAAACTGGTGATTGAATCTTTCAAGAACGATTCAAATCCATGCTGGCCTAAATGAAACATGCTACATGTACAGATTCATAAGCCCTAAAGACACTCAAAAGTAGGGCTGGACACGGTCCGGGTTTGGTTCGATTCGGTTCGGTTCTTCAGATACCCGAAATTTCGGGTATTTAATAATTGGAA
>CAIGRF010017136.1:9848-20838 GCA_903798235.1 Fraxinus ornus
CCAACATACTTTCCTTTCGAATCGTGGACTTCAATTGTCAAATCATCTCCAAACCCTTCTAACAAGCTGTATTCAAGTGAAAAAGAAATTTAACCATCCAACTCTATGAGATCGAAGAATATGTAACAAGATTAAAGAGAAAAAGATTACATACAAAACATGAGTTTCACCAGATTCTGGATGCATTCGAGATAGAAAATAAGTTAAAAAAACTGTATAAAAAAAAATTATTTATTTTATTTATTTTTTTTTCAGTGGGGGCGGCCACCCCGCTGGACCCTTCGTGGGTCCGCCCTTGCTGCAAATCTCCAATTCTTTCAAAAAAATTTTTTCCTATATACTCATTTGTACTCATAAAGAATTACTATTTTATTAGTTAAATTGAAGTAAGTTACTTATTTGTACCGGTAAAACAAGATAAATCTATATTAAATATGCTCTTATTGTTTGAAAAAGAAATTACTTGAATTTAATATTTACTTTTATGACATACACAGTGCAAAAAAGCGGAATTTAATATTGTACATTTGTAATTCGGTTATATTAATAATAATAATTTAAGAAATAAAGGAAAATTATTATTAGATCGGACGGTCGCCAATCAGATTACAAATTACACGAAAATACTTGCATTGTATTCAATCTTCTGATCCAGAGAGAGAGAGAGAGAGATTCATTTCAACGAATAGAAGCTGCAAAATTTATTGCAAATATATACATTCAATTATTTCCTAGTACGATAATTCATTGATTCCTTGGTTTGCATTTATATTGATTGATTGATCGATTTATTCCCTACAGTTGTTTTTGATAATATAGAGATCTATATATATAGAATTAGATTGAGAAAAGGAAACACTTGGGGAACAGATTGGGCGGGATTTTTTGGTTTGGGAATTTGTAATCCAATGCGGTGGAAGGCACCGCAGGGCGGTGAATCAGAATTGTTGAAATTTTTTAGCTGTGGATCTGATGGTGAGAATCGCATCATTTTTGAAGAATTATACGGGCCAAAAGGAGGAAAAGATTATTAGTATTGGGATTGTAGATAGCAGTGGTGGTGGTGGTGAGGTAGCTGATTTTATTGATTTGAGGAGGGGAAGAGGGAGGAGGGAAGTGGTGCAGGAGAAGGGCGGTGGCGGAGTAGGAGGAAGATGCAGCTGCACTTCTCACCTAGCATGAGAAGTATAACGATATCGTCGAGTAGTAGTGGTGGAAATGTCAATGGAGGAGGAGGCGATTTGATGAAGATCAAGGTCGCACCTCGCCACATCTCTTACCGCACGCTCTTCCACACCATTTTGATACTTGCATTCTTGTTGCCTTTTGTCTTCATTCTTACAGCCCTCGTCACCCTAGAAGGTGTCAACAAGTGCTCCTCATTCGGTACTTTCCACCCCCCAATAAATATTGAGATTGGCTTTATATCAAGTAAAAATTAGGATTGGTTCTGCAATATGGTTACTTAGATCTCGATATGAGATGTTTATTGCTTAGGCTGATTTATATCTACTTTTCTTATCTCTCTGTTATGTTGGGAATTGCTTAGTTTTTGTGATTAATTTGCTTTGTAATTTATTGAAGTAGTATCGATACATGGGGGATCTGAAATGGTCAGCTTGAGCAAATCTACATATTGAGTCTCTTTATTTCACGAAATCAGTTACTCCAATGTTACAAATATATGGATCAAGACTCAAGAGTGTTTTTTAAATGTAAGTGGCGATTTGAGTCCATGTTTTACGGGTTTTACTGGGATGTTCTCTTTATTGAATTATTTTAGCCGGTTGTGTATATTACCCAGTTTTAAAATGTCTTGTTGTCTTTGTATGTGCTTGCATGCGCATGTTTAAAATTTTCTTCTAATAGAAACAAGCTCTCACTTCATTGAAGACTTAATTTGAAATATATCATCTTGTCTGGTCTTATAGCTTCGGAAAAGTTTGGGTAACCTACCACACATTTGAATGGTCACTTTTCAATGATTCAATCATTTATGCATTTGGATGCTTAATGTTGTAGTGCCTGACAACATCTTCTACTTTTAGCACCTATCCTTGAAAATAAAATGCCTGCTAATTTTTACAATGCAGACTATACATGCTTGTTTCTTCTACTCATTTTGTTACTTGGCATCTTTTGCTACCTCCTTTTACTGGTGCTATCATGCTAGTACCATTCTCTCTTTCAGCATAGCTCTGACTACCAGTCTACCTGATTATGTTGTTTATGCATTATCATGGTACCAGTACACCAACTTGGAATCCTACATGTCTCTAAATTTGGAGGAATAAAAAATCTCAGTTGATCTGATTGTCAGTAAATTTCTGTTATCACACTATGGTTATACGCCCTGTTCCATTTTCTTTATATTTTGACACATTTTGCATCTAAATTTTGATTTTAGTCCAATCCCTTATATATTTTACCTGTTAATGCACTTGTTTGAATTTATGATCTAAATTCTTTTCTTTCATTCTCAGATTGTTTAGGAAGACGGTTGGGGCCAAAACTTCTTGGCCGAGCTGACGATTCAGGGGTAAATATAGATATATAGTCAGTTTGCATTTCTTGGAATGATTACATTATGCCTATATCACATATTTTCCTTAATTTCAAGATATTACTTATGCTTTAAATAATAAGTGAAACTTTGTTATTGTTGCTATTGTGGCAGAGGTTGGTCAAGGTTTTTGTTAAGATCCTCAATCAAGTGTGCTTTAAATAATAAGTGAAACTTTGTTATTGTTGCTATTGTGGCAGAGGTTGGTCAAGGATTTTGTTAAGATCCTCAATCAAGTGAACTCTGACAAAGTCCCAGATGGCTTGAAGATCCCAGAGTCTTTTAGTCAACTTGCTTCTGAAATGAAAAACAAGCACAGTGCAAAAGATTTTGCTTTGATTTTGAAAGCAATGGTATGCATTACCTGGTAACTCTGTCTCTTAATAATTTCCCTTATATTTGGTATATTTATGCCCCTGGCCTTGTATGCGGCATTATATTTTTGAACTTTTCACTCTTTTATAAGAAAGGCTCCCATATTTTACCAGTTATTCGAAGTTTTGCCTGTGAAAAAGATACTTCAGAGTCTGTTTAGCTCTCCTTCCCCTTCCCTGACACCAAACAGCAGCCATCTAAAGTATTTTCCCTATTAGTTTGAACTTTACTTTTCGGTTTCCATTTATCACAACAAGACTAAAGATTCCAGTAATGACATGAAACAACTTATTTGATAATACTTATTCTGGGGCATGTGAAAGATGGAAGTTGGACTATGATAATGTGATAGAGGAATTGTTGTGTTATAGCCTTTCTATTATTTGACATCAAATTGAATTAACTGTGCCTCAGACTGCACAATTGTTAAAAATTCAGTGAGAATCAATAATTTATTCTTTTTCCTATTTTCTTCTCGATATTTATCGTATAAGCAATTGAGTTTTGTACTTCACTACCACCATCCATTGTTTACAATATAACGGGTTACTTGGGGCGATCTTTTTATAAAATATGAGAATTAGAAGTTATGAAGAACAAATTGAGTTTTGTACTTCACTACCTGCATCCATTGTTTACAATATAACGGGGTTTCTTGGGGTGATCTTTTCTTAAAATATGTGAATTGGAAGTTATGAAGAACTGTTGTGAGCTTAATTTTTTAACTTAACAATAAGATGAAAAGTGCTCTTCCTCTGGAAATTCTGAAGATTTATACTTGAAAAGATGAGAGTGCAGTATAGAGAAAATGGTTGCTGGTTGTGGTTATGTATGGGATGCTGAGACATCGATTTGAGTAGGACGCTCTTTTTGGAGGCAATCAAGATTAGTTCTATGAGCCATGTTCTCTCATTACAGACACAGACTTGGAAGTGGAATCCCTTTCAGGAAGAACTTGTAACCATTGCCTTTTGCTTCGATCGAGCAACAGAAAAATCTATCTTCATTCCCCCTCTCGTGTGTGAGCTTGACTTGTGCTCTTCACCATATGTCTTGAAGTCATGGTTCCAGCTTCTGTGGTATCAATCTTTTGTGTGTAAATATGTTGTTGTTGGACAGTATGCCCTCATCAGATAGGTCCACTTATATTCAAATTCTGAAATATGAAGAAGCCAAAACATCAGAATCTGCTGAGTGGAAAGCCTGAGAAGGGAAGAGAGGTCAAATGTTAGAAAGGACTTGAGAAAAATTGCCATTTCTGTATTGATGTTTTTGAAACATTACATATTGTAGCTTTACCGGAACAGTTATAATCATGGCATTGTACATATAATTATTAATATAAATTCTTTGCACCGTACAGCAACTTTGTTTCATGAGTGATGTTCAGCTTAATAATATTTGCCCTTTTTGCCCAACAGATGGAGAGATCGGAAAGGGAGATCAGAGAGTTGAAATTTTCAGAGCTAATGAACAAACACTTTGCAGCTAGTGCGATTCCAAAGGGCATTCACTGCTTCTCTTTGAGGCTAACTGATGAATATTCTTCCAATGCTAATGCACGCAAACAGCTGCCTTCACCAGAATTACTTCCTTTGCTTTCAGACAACTCGTACTACCACTTCGTATTGTCAACTGACAACATTCTGGCTGCTGCAGTTGTCGTCACATCTGCTGTCCAGTCATCACTAAAGCCTGAAAAGATTGTTTTCCATGTCATAACTGACAAGAAAACATATGCAGGCATGCATTCGTGGTTTGCCCTCAATCCTGTCTCTCCTGCTATAATAGAAGTGAAAGGTGTTCATCAGTTTGATTGGTTAACAAGAGAGAACATTCCAGTTCTTGAAGCTGTGGAGAACCACTATGGGATACGGAATTACTACCATGGAAATCATGTCACTGGGGCCAATCTTAGTGACACCACCACGCCACGCAAATTTGCCTCAAAACTGCAAGCTAGAAGTCCAAAGTACATCTCATTGCTCAATCATCTCCGTATATATCTCCCGGAGGTAATCATGTCATTGGAAGTACATTTCCTGCAGGTTTTTTCATGCTTTCGTTGCTTTGGAAATGTATAAAAAATGATTCTGATGGTTGGTCACGGATCTATGTTATGCACACGTCAAATATGTAATTTCTGATGCCGTCTGACAAACTGCAACATCTTTTTGTCCCACCCCGTTTCATTTGCATCTACATCATAAATCTGTAAAATATATTGGTACGGGGTGTAAGTCCTTCAGGCTTAACCATGAGAGTTGAGAGTTTATGCTTGGGAGAGGATAGAACATAAAACGATATGGCCTTTAAATAAGCAATTTGAGACATACTTTATTGCTCTACTTATTCACAATGCTAATTGGCTTCATTTCATGCTAGATTTCTCTATGTTAGATGTTTAATCAAAGATAAAATTTATTCGAGTTCAATCGTCGAGACCGGTTGGTATATCTTCAACTTTTGAATTCTTGACTTAGATGCCTTCAGAACTGAAGTGAGATTTTGTTGGTGCAAAATTCAGTATATAAATCCTCGCAATTTAAACAAGGATTATGCTCTTGGTTTTTCGTGGATGAATGGGATTTTGCCTTCTGTGGGGGTCGTAAGTTCTCTTTTTGTACTCAGTTCTCTGTTTATTTTATTACCGTACGCCTTAGATTCAAAACTGTTTCAGTTATTATATCATAAGAAATTTTCTTTTCTCCCTTTCATTTGTCCCTTTCTGTATGCTCTGCTGTAAATATTCTATTTCTTTTTGGTGCAGCTCTTCCCGAACCTTGACAAGTTGGTTTTCTTAGACGATGATGTTGTAATTCAGCGTGATTTGTCTCTTATCTGGGAAATTGATCTCAATGGAAAAGTTAATGGAGCTGTTGAAACTTGTAAAGGTGAAGATGAGTGGGTGATGTCTAAGCGATTTAGGACTTATTTCAACTTCTCCCATCCTCTTATAGCAAAAAATTTGAATCCCGATGAATGTGCGTGGGCTTATGGGATGAATATCTTTGACTTGCGTGCATGGAGAAATACAAATATTAGAGACACTTATCATACCTGGCTTAAACAGGTAAAATCCAATTATATTTTCTTCTCAGTAGTCTCAATTTATTAATTGCTTGGTATTGGTTATTCCTGGCTTCACATAAATTTGGAGTATGAATAAGTGGACTATGTCGACAAGTAGAAGGTCCAGCGTTTTTATCTACAAGAGTTGTACATGTTTTATATAAATATTGGCCTTGATGTCATTATTGTGATTTCTCGTAAGAATCTAGCTCTGTGGGTTACTGCATTGTAGATATGGTCGGTTCTGAAATTTTAGGGGTGTTAGGCCAACTTCAAATAAGAGTCCCTATATATATACACATAATTTTTATTAAATAAAAATATTCAAAATTATAGAAATAATAATTTAAAACTTTCAAATGTTTAGATTAATTTGCTCTTCTATATTTTTGATAGAAAATCAACAATTACACTATTACAATCAATTTGTTTTAGAACTTCTTTTTCAATGGACACCATGATCAATTCATTCAACCTTTCTTGTGACATTGTTAACCAAAGGTAGGATTTTGTCTACTTCACTTTGTGATGCTATTCTTGACAATAGCAATTGTACCTTGTATAGTCAAATAATATTCTATATGTAATCCACACATTTTGGAAACAAGAGTCTTATCATTTAATAGTCTAACACTTCAATCGTCTTTTTGGTCTTTTCTAACAAATAGTTTTTCAAGTTTTCTAGCTCAAAAAATAACTCTTGCCTATAATATTAGAATTTCTATTGTGCTTAAAAAATTCTTCAAACTTATCACACCAACATTTCAAAGAATTATCATCTACAATCTTCAATTTTTGTAGAATCAAACATCCAAAAGTATTTTGTATTTTTTGAAATTCTTCAAACTTTAAGTTAAGTGAAGAAAGAACCTGGTCAACATATATAATAAATAATCAACTCTAAAAGATTTTTCAATTGAATGCGTTATCTTATCATTGAAATTTTCATCAAAATGCTTCCTTCTATGATTAATATGTTTTTCATGAAATGTATATTCAACTTTCATTTGAATAACGATTTCTTTAGCATAAATCTTGTGAAATTCAAATTTAGTTTCTTGATATGTTTCAAAAAATAAAGTGCTTTCAAGTAACTATTGACAATATCAATAGACATGTCCTCATATTATAACATTTCGCTTACTCTATTAATAGCATAAATATATTGTACCTAATAATCATGCAAAACAAGAACTCAAAATTCATAATGGCAAAAGATAAGCTTTTGCATCTCTAAATGCCTTAAGGTCATCACATGTTTTTATCAAGTGTTCTAAAGAGATTTTTAATTGAGGCGCTTAAAATTTTATTGCTTTAATACTTTAAACTTGACTTTTCCAACATGTTTGTGATAGTCGCTAAGTATCAAACATTTCACATTATCTTGAAAAAAATTTCATCGTTTTGTAGAAGATGTAAACACTATATATATATATACACACACGCACGCACACACGCACGCACTACACAATTTCAAAAAAATAAAAATAAAAATAATTTAGCCTTTATACAAAAATTTGCTATAACCCAAAGTGCAATATAAAGACTGACAGCCACATTATGTGTAAATGCCATTGGATTTACTTCTAATACTCTTTTTTTGTAAAACTGTATAGGTCCCTTTCATATTAGAACCATTATCATAACAATGACCTCTTAAATCACCAATATCAAGTTCAAGTCTTTTAAAAATAGTATCATTACCAAAAACAAAATAAAATAAAATAAAAATTCTTCTACTTTAATTGGACTTTCTAAGATATCTACATAATTAATCTTTCACTACTACTACAAATAAAGATGGAACTAACATAATGTTTACATTATAATTATATAAAAGTATGTTTGCTAATTGTTCAGTTCAATTGGCTTTGTTGATTGCATTTGGACTTTATTTTGTTTGTAATTTTTTATGAACTATATGTAGTAATTTTTTTGGGGGTCCTCATAAAAGTAGGGCCTTAAGCAATCGCCTACCCGCCTATGTTTAGGGCCTGCCACTGATTGTTGACATGTAATCTTTTGGCTTACTGTGTAGCATAGGCAAGCTTTAACATGGCTATGATTTTTACCCTTGAATTCTATTTGGCTCTAACAAACCCACGACTTAAATGTATGGTGTTAAATTGTGTGGTTTGCCTACATATTTTATTTGTGGTGATAGCATTTCTTTGAAATGTCGTTTTTACTCTTAACTAATGTATGTCTTTTCCATGAGTAACAATTTGAAAAGGGACTTTTACGCTTAAAAATTTCAAGAGGCAGATACAACTTTCAAGACAGTCGATTGAGTTTGATCCAGTTTTTTGGAGTAAATTTTTTGTTCTTACCAGAGGTTGTGGGTTGTTGTAGAATCTGGAGTCGAACTTGACGTTGTGGAAGCTTGGAACTCTGCCTCCTGCTTTGATCGCATTCAGGGGTCATGTTCACCCTATCGATCCCTTGTGGCACATGCTTGGATTGGGCTATCAGAATAAGACCAACATTGAAAATGTGAAAAAGGCGGCGGTGATTCACTACAATGGCCAGTCGAAACCATGGCTGGAGATTGGCTTTGAGCATCTCCGTCCATTCTGGACCAAGTACGTTAATTACTCTAATGATTTTATTAGGAATTGCCATATGTTGGAGTAATAATCAACCAATTCACGGTGTACCAAGGAAATGGTGGATTGAAGATGGTAGCATTACATGTTTTGCTCAAAGGTTTGTTTGGCAGGTATAGAAATTTGTTGTTATTCAATATAGAGGAATTGGATAAATTCAAGACCTGGCTAAAAAGGGTGATATACAAGAATTCTTAATTTGCTGCTGTACCCCCACTTCCAAAGACGAACCTACCTGGGCATGAGATTCATTTTTTCAGTTTGTATAGTAGCAATTCATCATCTATATTTCTGGTAGGACCAAGGACATTATTTTGGGCGTCAATGAGTATTGCCTATGTCGTTTTGGTTACAAGGGAACAACGGTTTACGGATATAGAAAGTGTTTGTGATTGCCATTGGATATGCAAATTGACGCGACAAGGAACAGAGTTAGGATGAGGCCTCGTGAGGCTTCGGCTCTCAACCCACGTCCATAGAGATAATTCTTTACCCCAATTTCTTTCCCATTTTTATTAGTTTTTATTGCCATGTCCCCATTTTCCCCCATTTTGCAGATTTTATATCCTCTTGAAATTTTAGTTGGTAGATTATTAAAGAGCTTGATTGAGTTAGGGAGCTATCATACGTTACATTAACACATGCGGATTATTTATTGATGAAATTTTATAATTGATGTATTTGCCTTTGTGATGATCATGGGCATGTTTGGCATTTTGAGAAGTCAAAAGAAGTTTTTGAGATACAAAAACTGTTTTTAGACTCGTTTGACTAGTTTTATGAAAGTGCTTCTTCTAGTTATAAGAGCTTTTAGAGGAAGTTGATCTAATGTGACTTTCTCTAAAAGCACTTTTGAAATAAGAAGTATTTTTAGAAATTAGTTTATAAACAAAAATTAAGGTACCTTCATCATGAAACTATTTTACAAGAAACAAAAGCAAAAATAAAAGTCATGTCAAATGGATTCTAAATGTTGGCGTGTTATGATTAGTTCGTGGAACTAGTCAAATAGAGTAATAATTTCCTTGTTATGATAGTTAAGTAAGAAAATGAGCGTATCGAATGTGCCAATTTTCATATAGCTAATTTTCATGTATATATAGGCTTAGTAGTTGATTTAATTGAGAGATTGTAAAATTTTTATTTTATTTTTTGGCAAGTGGATAAAGTGGAAACGAAAAGGTCTGACTTGAGTGGTGTAAACATTAGTGAAAATTCAGTGCTATGACGTGAAGTATCCATTAAGAACGAAGGTACGAATAAAAGAGCATTTTGTCAACGACGAAAACGTTTGCACAAGCAGTAGTGGATGAAGTAAAACTAATAATATCGACTTGAATAAAATAAACATTCTCGAGAATCCAAAATTTGAAGTTTTTCCATCAAGAGTAACACTAAACAATATACTTTAATAGACATGATTCTCATGGTGGAGTTTGTCAAGTTGGCAAACAAAGAAACAATAGAAAATGATGATTTTGGTTGTTCTGATATATAGAGGCAAGGTATAGATTCCTAATTAAACAATTGGCTGCCAAACTAATTATAATTAAGATAGCTTGGCTCTTTGGCTTTTTCTCATAGATTCTTAACTTTTAGGGATAATTGCAGCAAAACTTCAAATCTTTAAAATATTGACAGACTTTCCTCAAACATTTGATTTGTTACAGTCGTCACTCCTAATCTTTTCAAATGTTGCAGATAAGGCTCTTTTAGATGGTTTTCATCCAAAATACTGTCAATTGACCCAAGAACTTGATTTTGACTACATTTTAATCAATTTTAAAAGGACAAATGGTAATTATCTATTAATCACATTAAATAATTAAATAATAAACAACAAAAGAAAAAAAAAAGTCAACCCCACCCCACCCCACCCCACCCCAAATCAAAACCACCACCTCCTCCTTCAATTCTCTCGTTCTCTTCTGAGACAATAATTTTGTAAACAAAATTGATATATATAAATAAAAATTTCAACCACCTTGTAGAGACTAATTCCACCTACAATGAACAAATCAAGCTAATTAGTTTATGGAATTAATCAATAATCAAGGAAATCAATTTAAGAAATCAAATTAAGAAACACAAATTGAAGAACAATTAGAACAATGAAATTCCCCTTTTTCTTAGGCTTAGAAAATCTGATCCAACACCACAAAGGTAACACCAAACTTTTGGAGAAAGGACATGGGCACACAAAGGATCGAAGAGGAGAAACTGAACAGGAGAAAATTGCACAAAGCATGGATGATTTTGCACTAAGCAGAGAACCGGGTTCTTCTTCCAAAGGAACAAAGCTAAATGATTTTTTTGGTGTATAGAATTGAGGATGAGAGGTTTTAATTTTTAGGCAAGGAGTTGAACCAATTTC
>CAIGRF010017170.1:5792-20713 GCA_903798235.1 Fraxinus ornus
GGATAAACTTCTAGAGAATATCAAACTAAGTAAATGTTGCAGTACAACTACACAAATCACAGACCTAGCTTGTAGTTTGAATAAAGAATTCTTATTTGTAACATTAATAAGTTCATCATCACATTGCCCTCTCCGGTAGGCAACAACAGCAAGGGTAGGATCGCGTTTCTCACAGTATTTACCCACAACACGTGAATCATAATACGGATTGGTGGTGAGGAAGTGCTCTGGGTTGTTGTTGCTGTCTATTATGATTTTACCCAAAGCATTGTGGACATGCACATCTTGACTTCCCTCACTCACAAGATGCTCCAAAAACTGAGTTAGCAGGCGAAGCCGGTTCCTGCATACCATACAAGTGTAAGGATATTAGATATAAATATAAAAACTTCTGCAAGTATACAGCAAGACAGTGGAAAGGCTACCTTTTCTCACACTCCTCTACTAAAGGCTCGACTGGAAGCAGAGAACGGACAGATAAAATCAGGCCTTTAATGAAATCTTCAGGACACTCATCATCCAGGAGTTGCCCAACAACTAAAGGAGCATTTCCAGGATTGACCTACACAGAAAGCCAGACATGTTCAGTTGCACGGATTACGATTTTCTGCATATGATAAGAGATCTTCAATAAAATCATACCTTTTGCACATAACCTTCAATATAACGGAGCATATTGCTTGAATACAAGTAGTGGGTGAGGTCTGGAACAAAGCCAAAGCGATCGCATACATTGATCAATGGTCGAGCGTCTGGAAGTTTGGCTTCCATTAAAAAGTTCTTTGTTTTTTCAGGGTCATAAAAATTTGATTCTCTTGTCACGCGCTCTACCTCCTTGATTTGTCCAGTCTTAGCAGCTGCCTCAATGTACTTGAAGTGGATGTCAGGGTCCTCACTGCAATATACCAATAATTAATGCTCAAATGAGCAAGTATTTAAAGTATAAAACTGGTCGATCTACAGCTATAGGAAGAAATTTTTTCTTTTATTATTTACCTGGAGCTCAAATATGATCCCAAAAAGAAATATAACCCCTCATACGACTTGAACTGCTCAAAGATCTTAATACATGCGTCAACGCCCAACTGTTCACAATATTCTTTTGCAACCTACAAAAACAGCTAGTTAATATTGGCAATGTAAGAGGGAAAAGAAATCACTCCCAGAGAGTGTATTGACATATCTGAAGTTCTATATTTCCTAGTTTATTTCAAAGAAGAATTCTGAACATTTCTACAATGACAACACACTCATCAAAGCTTAGACAGGTGACATCACATTACATATATAACACAGTAATTGTTACCTGGACAATTATTTGAAGGTTGCCTCTTAAGTTGACCAGTAAAAGATCTTTCATGCACTCTAATGCCCATTCCCGTGAAAGTGTCCCGAAAAATTCCACAAGAGCCTGAAATTGGCTACATTACTCAGCAGCAATGCAACAAATGATTATGAAGGAACAAAATTACACAATAAGTAGAGTATCTTAACCTGTGGCTCAATTGCATGAGTATTCACAATGATACGTTTGATATCTGACAGTTCAGTGTAGTGCTGCAAGTATGATACATCGTTTAATCACATAGATAACTTATATATCTAATATATGTATATGTTAAATTTGAGAATATAATAATAACATACACAAGGTTAAAATTTAACCTGAAGAGCTCGCATGTAAAGACCAGCTTTTTCACAAAGCTGGGCAATGCGTGGCCGATCATAATGACTAAACATTCCATTAGCTAAAATAGCATCAGCCACATTAGGAAAGGTCACAAGGTTGATTTCCAGAACCTGAATATAAATGCAAGTCATGACAATGAATATCAACCAGATCGATATATGAGTTTAATTATAAAGTGTAAAAACTAGACAAAGTGAACCTTAGTTTGGAGGAACGCATGCTCTGGCAAATTGGGTTTCAGAACATCCAACAAAAATGCTGTTGCTTCGCGGATCAAGTTCCTCTGATGAAAAAAAATGATTGGAAAAGAAAGATATTAAACTTAACTGGTGTGTAAGCACAAACTTCTGACATATAACTAGGGCTTACAGCCATGTATAAGATAGCAACAAAAGGTCAATTAAAGAGTTAGCACTGTAGGCCATGCAGAATTTCAAACAAACCACAAGAAAACAAATCAGACCTGAAGAAAGAGATCAGTAATGGTATTATAATCAACAGGACAACCTCCTTCCATTTGGGACATCATGAGAGCAAAATTGACAGCTCCCTACAAAGACAAGTCCAATTATTTACTATTTTCCAGATATAAAGTCTCAATCTAAAACAATGGGCATAATTTGAAAAGGAAAATTATTCATGCAGCATAATGCATGATATTATATTGACAAACATTATTTTATGCAGTTCCAAGCATACCTGAGGATCTGATCGGAGAATAGTTTGCAGAAGAAACAGATAATCAGGTGTATACCCAACCTGAATCGACATAAATTCAATTGTTCATAAAACATTATGCAAGTGTGAAGATCTATTACAGTAGCATTCTCCTATGAATGGTGACTGATTGAAACATTAATTATCTTGAAGTGAAAAGGTAAAAATTTTGCAATGAAATTGTAACTGACCTGCTTGGAGTATATCAAGATTTTATCAAACTCCCTGCGCTCAGCAAAGGCTGCAACAACTTTTGGAGTTGCTCTTGCTTTAATATATATTTTCAGTGCAAGATCATTGTCCACAGTCTATATAAATGAGAGGGATTATTATCGCGTCAAAAGGGAGAAAACAGCACAAAAATTTGACATTGCACAAGATCTAAAATAATAAATACTTCAAATTAACTTGGAAATAACCTTCACAAGGTCTCCAAGTTCTTCACTACATTCCAGCTTATCCTCAGCCAACCAGTTCTCCAAAAGATTCTTTTTGTTCTGGTTCACGACAAGGCGAGACAACTCCAAAGACTCAAAAGCATTGAGCTTTCCTTTCGTCAGTAGTGTTCCGAAGTACTGTAGCAATGGTGGGGTTTGTCCAGCTTGAACAGGAACACTCTGCAAAAATAACACTATTTTTAGAAAACTCTCCTCTTCCCCCTCACATAAGTAAAATGTGCAAAATCATATTACTTCCTGCAAGTACATTTCAGTGCGGATCGTTAGCTTCCATCAAGGTAAGAGAAGATGTATGTCCTTTCAACCATACATGATCAGAGGGGAGTGGACAAGACAGCCAAAGGACAAGACATACCTGAAATTTGGCTACTGTATCTGGTGTCCGAAGGATGCCTTGTGGAGATTCCGCAGCAAGCTCAGCAGCCTCTTTATACTTTGTTTGAGCAAACAATTCTTGGAAGCGTTGTACAACCTGAGAGAGTTTAAGATGACAAAAATCGTGAGTGCTTGGTCTCCAAGTATAATACATAAATAAATAAAGTATATGCGACAGTAGCTTAAATATCAAGCAAGAAACAAAAATGGGAGTAAAGTTTGGTTGCACAGTTTTCTGCAATATTAAGTAGGTGATAAGCAAATCACAGGGCAATACGATTAGAGAAAATATTCATTTCAGTTGTTCATCACATCATAAACAAGGGAGTGAATGCAAGATAACGAAGTAAAATTAAAGCCATGGCCTAATTTTTGAGTTGTATAGCACATGCAACTATTATCAAATTGGTAAGGAGAGTTTCAAAGGAATAAGACTACTTTGGCTAGTAGGGTTGATTCTAAGGTACATAATACCCAGCCCTAAGTATTATTCCAAGAAATTTCTGGTGTGGATGATCAGTGAGTGTGTTCTAATAACAACTTTGATGATTAACCTCTTATCAAAAAATAACCCCAGCCTAATCATTATTAAACAACACGCACATAATCTTTGTCAAACAAGCAGCTATAGAGTTAATTTATTGTCAGCCTCCTTCCAACCAAGAAAATATACAAAAAGGGAAAGTGCATTAAGATCTGAGATTCATCTTACCAAATTCTCTGCACCAGGCAAATTCCCTCTTTTCGCAAGATTTACAGCAAGCTCCAGATTGTTTAACTGACGGGTAACCGAAACACTCAAATTTTTACAAGGGTAGAAGCGTTAAATGGATATATATAATATGAAATGTAAAACTGATAATCTTACTTGGCCACTGACAAAGGGCACTAGTGTTGTTTCATTTACTGTAGCAAGTAAAACCTGGCCTCGTCTATTAATAGCATAGAAACCTCCTACTGATGAAGCTTCTGATGTCAGAAAAATTGGATCTGGACTTATCCTATTTCGGTAGACTGCTGTGGCAGATTCCAAATCATATACGAAGAGAAGCCCCAGTTTTGTAATTACATATATCAAATTATACTTATGCGATATCTGCATATAACGCAAAATAAGCATGTTAAAGGAAACCAAAATGCAAATTAGTTACCTGAAAGATACACGAAGGCAGATGCAAAAAAAAAAAGGAAAAACAAGAAATACCTGCATGGCCACTGGAAAATCATCAGCAAAATCTGGAGGAAAGAATAAATCTGCTTGTTTCTTCGTAAAAGATGGTTTCCCTGCAAAAGTTAGCCAGCATTATGCACCACCATAAGCAATTTATCGATACTTTCTGCATGTACAAATAACACTCATGTAATGATATCCAAGCCAACATAAATAGTAAAATCGTTCCAAAAATAAACCAAAACATAGTCAAAACAGGCAAAAATGAAGTACACCTGGTTGGGCACCAAGCTCAATAACGTGCAACTTCGATGTAATCTGTCCAGCATTAGAGGTTTTGCTCGCAAAAGAAATAAGAATGGAATCCTTGTCATTTCCTGGAACCTGCCGAAACAAATACATAAAATAGAAATTAGCTTACTGAAAATCCAAATGCAATAGCAATATATCAAAATAACATATCTTACTCTAAAAGAAGCAAATGATGCAGCATGCGCTTCAAGAGCTTGACTCCGTTGCTGATCCACAGAAAACAGCTGCATATTTCCTTTCACTAATTGAGGCCTCTAGTAACACGAACAGAAGATGAATATTAGTTCATTGAAATGGTTGTAAAGTGAAAAAAACGGAATGAAAACTTCCTAATAGTTGTGCCAATGCAACAGCATGATCTCTCAAAAACAGTTCTAAACCCACACCCAAACCTGATAAAAAAGAATAACTAATTCGAAACACACGGTTCAAAAATTCATATTATATTCTTTTAGATTAAAAAAAAAAACAAACTTTTGTCAACTTCGACAATGACTTCATAATTTAAGAAATCCGTCCCAGTAAATCATGTGTGAAGTAAGTGTAGAATATGAGAAGAGTGGAAACACTCAGGAGAAGACTTTCATGACCTAGCCATGACATTATTCTTCCTTTTCAAGTAGGTATCCACACTGTTGTGGCATATGGTAATGATCAAAGGTGTGGGACTATTAAAGAAATCATCATTTCACAATTAAATATGGTATCTTCTAATGTAACATTTTGTGTGTACAGTTTCTCAATAATGTCCATTCCAAAACATATCAAAACATGGACTATTCTTTCTTCAGGCAATTTAACATTAGCCTAAAAATGTAAATTGCATTTTAAATCCACAGTTGAAAGATGCTGTATGGTATTTGGGTAGAAGCAGTCGCAATGCTGCTTGAATTCCATTCTCTGTGCATCAGAATTATTAGGTAAATAACAAGAATGGTAGCATATTTTCCAACAACGCCTAATGTTATCTAATGACAGGCACATGACCATCTCAACATGACACAGCATCTGATGTGAATAAAACAGTGAAATGATTATGATCAAGGAAAGCACACGGGTCCGTCTGAATTAAGTACGTCCACCTATTAAATTAGGTGAAATATGTAAAATAGCATAGCCACAAAACTTTGAGTGCAATAAGGAATTTGTGTTAAATTGTTCTGTATGATTGAGAAAACACAAGTTACAGAATGATTCCCATTGCTACATGGCAAATCTGATGTTTTAGGTCATGAACTCATAGAAACATGAAAAGGATGCAATTGATTCATGTTTATAGCAAAAGGATGCAAATGAGCATTCAAAATGGACTGCAAATGTGCAAAAGATTATACTGATACATGGTAAATACCATGGCCAAGCAGAACAAAAGGGATAGGATGCGAAGTAAAAAGTACAGAAAGAAGACTGGAGAGCAACAAAAAATGTAATTGAGTATAAGAAGAGAGAAGGACAAAATACTCAACTAATGCAGTTAAGAAATGACAAATAATTTGTTATACAACATATAGATTCAAATCATATCTTAAAACTTTCCAAATGATGAACCAAAAAAAAAAAAAAGCAATTACACACTTCAGGTGAACCAGGAGCAATCCCAATCAAAACCAGCCATTTCTCAGAAGGGTCACATCTGTAATTGATGATTTGGTTGCTTGCCAAATTAGCAGTTCTATCGAACATCTTCACAGGTTCAGAATCACCTTTATGGACGTGCATAGAGAAAGAGGAAACATATAGAATTCTCATAAAAGGAAACAAGGAAAAAAAAAGTACGGTAAATTTTTTTTAAAAAAAAAGGAATGTTGGATGAAGGCATTTTACCTTCAATAGACCAGTGATATACAGATGATTGTGTAACCAAACCCAACATCTTTGGAGTAATCCACTTCCAAAAAACAACCTGTTAAGAAGCATAATGGACAGATATGCGAACATCAAAAAACAGTAACTTCAATACAGAATATGGCAAATAATAAACACTGCTAAGAATTTTAAGAAACCAATGCACACATGACGGGTAATAAAGATCTTACTTGCTCGGGCATCTGATGAGACTTCATTTTTGCTTTAGCCTCAATGTTGAATATTTGCAAGTGATCTTGATTAGTTCCAGGAAGTTGGGCTTCAACAAACCAAAAGCGACAAAAAAAACCAAAACATTATGAAATAATTTCAAAAATATTCGCCTAGCTTCGACGATATTGTCAGTAAACCAGATCAAGGGAGGTCAAACCAAAACAATTATTATATACTTCAATTCTGTTCATAATTTAAATACTTGAAACAAATATTATGTATACATATGATAGTGTACCAGCAGACTGTTGCAGCATCCTTTCTTACCAAGTATCATGTCAATCGAGTACGATCAAAAGAAGTTTTCAAACATTACTCCAACAAAGAAACTATACTACTCTGGCTGATATCCTTATATTTAACACCAATGAAGGATAAAAGAATTATGTCCTCTGAATAATGATATTGCAGCAATTTGAGATAAATAATAATGAATTATCATCTTCATCTGTTTCACACTCATTAAAAGATAGCTCCCATAAAAAGGGCAATATCCCTACTCACAAGGATAATATCCTGGTTATTCCCAACTTAATAACAGCTTTAACTGCAATATCATCCTTCTAATTCACATCTCTTACCTTTCTTAATTTACTAGATTACGAGTTTGTACATAAAATCAAAATTGCCAAAAAAGATACTTCTTGCCGTAAACCACGACCAATCACTCTCAATTCAGACCAACGATAATTGCAGTTCAGTCATCCTCAATTAACTGGAAACACCAGGCATGATATACCTTTTACTCAAATAATCAAATTGCACAAGGAATGACAAGATAGTATTTTTTTTTCCCTCTTTTTATTAGTAAAATCGCATACCTTTCAGAGCCAGAATTCTGGTATTAGGATTCATAAGTGCAGAATCTGCAGTAATAGGCCGCCTCAATGGCTGTGAGGGCATGTTCATGTCGATAATCACCACACTATTCTGAGGTGCTGTCTCGCGCACGCATATATACTTATCAGATTCCATAGTCACATTGGTGAAAGTAATAAACTGTGAATTGATCCCTATGCTAGGCAACTGCATCACCACATCAAAACATACCAAATTCAAACTCGAAATCAAAATTCCAACATTCAAATTAAGTCGCAGATCTAAAATTTAACTGTACAATAGATATACAATCTGTCATTCAAACAATTCAAACAAGTAAAACTACTATCGATGTGTCATATCAAGCGATTATGAAGCCACGATAACCATCTAAATACGAAGATTTGACCGTTGTGATAATTTAAAAGAGCTGTAATGAGTTGAAAATGTATTGAATCGGGGAAATTGAGTTGAATAGTCAATAAGTCGTGAGAAATTGACAGTGAAAACGAAAATTGGGGGTACCGTGAGAACTTCTTTCATAGTGATCGGAGCATTGGCGGCAGCCATGGTGGCGGCGAGAGATCAAACCTTCGAGATCGGAGCTCCGGATCCAGAAATGGATCAGGAATTGATAAAACGACAGCGTTTAACAAGGGAATTCCAGGCGTTGCAAGAGATCTGAGCAACTAAGGAACCCTCGGAACCCACCGTGACTAAAGAGAAACTAAAAGAGATCTAAAGAGAGGGGCTCTTCTGAAGAGAGAAGCTCAGCTACGAGGGTTGTGCATATATGTGAAAGCTTAATGGAATTTTCTTCAGTCGAAAATTATAAGCGAGATAAAACAACAGGAAAGGGAGAGATTATCCCATCGGCCCCCAATCTTAGTGACTGTATCAATTTGGATCAAGACTTTTAAAAAGATTAATTTGGTCCTATTAGTTTGATTTTATTGCACCCAATAGTTTTTAGGGAAAATCGCAGCAGCGGTCCCAAACCTTTTCGTTTTTTGCAGATTTTACTTTAACATTCACTTTGTGCCACCACAGGTCCCAAACCTTTCAGAAATACGCAACAGAGGTCCAAATGGACGGTTGCCTTCAATTTGGTAGTTAGTTGACCAAGAAATAATAGACTTTGACCAATTTTGACAAAATTAAAAAGGGCAAAATGGTGATTATACAATTTTCTCATTAAATAAAAAAATAAAAAACCAAAAAACCTCTATTTCCCAGGCAACACACAAGCACACTACCGGCACCACTGTCGCCTCTGTGCCGCCACCCCCTATCTCCTTCCCCAACTCCACTCTCTCAGCTCCACTTTCCCATGCAACACGTAGGCACACACATCCCCACACGCGGTTTCAACACCAATTTCAGCCAACCCTCCAACACCTCATGGCCAAACTCCGTTATAAGCTTCTTGTACTCTTCAAGGTGAGCAATTTCATGGTCCCAAATCATCAAAAAGTAGTTTAATTAATATTCAATCTCATCCTAATTTGAAGGCAGCAAACTACGTACTTGTAATCCCAAATTCCTGCACCGACGTTAAGAATCATGATCGCGCACCAACACCATTTTCTTCTACTTATCATGGTGAACAAAATACACATATGGGTCTTCATCAATATGTATCGAATTAGCCAATTAGTGAAACCGCATCTTATACGTACGGAATGCCTCTTGATTCCATTTCAATTGAACACTCTAATCGCGGACCACATGGGCTGTCTTCGTCTACCTTTAGAGCACATAACCAAACAATGGGTCAAAATCAATTATGTTCAGAACATATTCAATTTTATGGAAAGTTGTTCAAGCCCTAAAAATTTGGTACCAAGGGATTTGTTGAATCAATGCTACTCCAAATGTTCAATTCGAGGACTGAAACTTCAATTGATGATGATAAATCCATAGGTCAACAAACACTTGAGCCAATTAACATCTCAAACTTGGGGATTGAATTGAGCAACACCATGTGCACGTGGAAGAAATCAGCGAACCATTGATGTTCCTAATAATGATAATGCTCCTAATTCGATCAATGAAACTGAAATTGCAAGCTATAGAACCTTAGGTAAGCTTCCAGTTGGGAGAGGGGAATTAGGGAAGGAGATAGGAGTGGCGGCGGCGGCAATAACGGCACAAAAGCTATGGTGGTGCTGGTGGCGGTGCCTGAAGTGTGTCTGGGAAAGAGTGGTTTTTTTGTTATTTATTTATTTATTTAATGAGATAATTGTACAGTTACCATTTTGCCCTTTTAATTTTGGCAAAAATTTGTCAAAGTCTATTATGCCTGAAGTGTGTCTGGGAAAGAGTGGTTTTTTTGTTTTTTATTTATTTATTTAATGAGAAAATTGTACAGTTACCATTTTGCCCTTTTAATTCTGGCAAAAATTTGTCAAAGTCTATTATTTCTTGGTCAACTAACGACCAAATTGACGAAAACCAGCCATTTGGACCACTGCTGCATATTTCTGAAAGGTTTAGAACTTGTGATGGCACAAAGTGAAAGTTGAGGTAAAGTTTGCAAAAAACGAAAAAATTTGGGACCACCACTTCAATTTTCACTAGTTTTTATCCAATTTTCTATTAATAGTGTATTTGAATCTCATTTTAATGAGAATATAATTTTTGAAATAGTAATCGATGTAAGAATGTTGTGGAAAATTGATGAAATTTTTAGATTTGCGTGTAATATTATTTTATTTGGAGAAGATATTGTTGAAAAGGAAGAAAATAAAGAGAAGAAAGAGAAATAAATGGATGTCAAACAGGGGCTAAAGCAATAATATTTGCACACATTTTTTTTTTAAATGCACCACATTTTAAATGCCTTAAAACATTTCTACTATTTATTTGTGATCACAATTATATTATTAGGGGATGTTTTATTCTCAATTTTTCTAAGATATATTTTTTTATCTTTTTTTTTAACTATACATTTTTCATTAAAATAATATTACACATTATCGGGGGATGATTTTATATTTTAATTTTAAAATAAAAGAGTTATATATAAAAAAATTGGAAAAATACTATTCATCTTCTTCACTCACCTCCGCTGCCCCCCCACGCCCACTCCAAAACCCAAAACCACCGAAACACCGCCGCCTGCTACCACCACCATCATACACCTAATTCTTGAACCACTACCCCTGCTAGCAAAAGGGATTCTTCCACTTCGATTTCGTCGAAAACCCCGTTAAATTATGTTAAAGAAGACCACAAAAGCTTGAAAAAGAACTAAAAAATTAGTATGATTCCAATCCCAGTTAAGATTAAGTTCGACAGCAAAGAAAGGGGTTATGAGGATGATTTCCATTTCTCTGAATGTTGGGCTAGACGCCAAAAAGGGCTGTTTTACTTGACTTGCATACCGCAGCCCCTGAATTTGATTTGCCCCCTATGGCTAAATCTGCCCCGCTCCCCCAACCAGGGGGGCATAGTCCCTCACCTAGTGATGTGTTTGATGGTGCTAATCTGGTCTTGGCCGGCTTATATTTGCAGCACAACTCGTTCTTCCCACGCGTCGCCCAGCGACTTTTGCGCCCGGACAGCTTATTCTTTGCCTCAAATCCTTCGACCGGCCTGTGAATTCTGCCCTCGTTGCTGATCTGGTTGTGGTCGGCTTATCCATGCTAATGTTAGCTGAGCAGGCGGGTGGTTGAAGGCGACGACGATGGGTGAGGCGGCGGTCTTTTGGCGGTTTTTGGTTTTGGCGTAGGTGGGGTATGGCGGGATGAGTGGAGAAGATGAATAGTATTTTTTTTTACTTTATTTTTTATATGAAAAATGTAAGATTATCCTTTTCTCCTTCAAAAATTAGTCAATATGTGAATTTTTTGTCAACTAACAGAAAAATTAACGATTTTTGTTAATTTGGATTTCAGATGCAAGTTTTTGAAAAGTTTGGTACCATAAATGTCACAAATTAAAGATTTGAATCAAATTCGTATAAAAATGAAATGTTTAATAACCTAACTGCAATTCTCTCTTTAAAATATATGTTATCATACTTTAGAATTAGCGACAAATATAATAGTAACTTTATATTTAATTTTGTCAGATTTTAAAATGCTATGAACAAATAAATTTTTAACCTTTTAAATTTTAACGTTATTCATTCAAAACACCTTCTACGAAAATTTCTCATGGTTTCTCCTTCGTATGAGAATAAATCAATAAAATGTCTCAAGATTACGAGTAGAAGTGTAGAAACGTGCAAAGGAAGACTACTTCGACGAAGATTTCGTTGTGGGACCGAATGATGTCTTTTGGAAGGTCATCGTTTATTGTTAGTTGATTTTTAGAGTTAGGTCAATGCCAACAATTTTGGCCACTAGTCGTGGCTCTATGACAGTGATGGGTTAACCATTTCAAATTGTTACTCATCATTAACTTAGAAAAAATATTATGATATATTTGTTAACCATCACCTGAAATTAACTAACAATTTCCATTTAACTCTTGATTAGGATTGGGATCTGGGATTTAGCTTAGTAAAGCACAGTTTTAAATTTCATAATTTCAGTAGAGTATCTTGATCTATGTACATCAAGATTTATATAATGGATTACATAATGTCACTTGACACTTTACCATTTACCATTTTAAAAATACAATCAACTTTTTTCGTCAATTTTTTTTCATTCACATCATTTTCGATAATCGCTCATGTTCATTTTTTAATGTACAAGCAGCAAAATCTTTCAATAAAATTGAAATAAACAAATATGTACATCATGTCCCTGTTCGATTTAGCAAAAAAATTGATAACGAAATTGAATTTAAGATAAAGTCAATAAATAATTTTAATCATACATTTCATGAAAACTTACAACTTTTCTATTGCACATTTCATCAACTTTTATAAAAATATATTAAAATTTTTATTTTAATCCCCACCAAACAGGGGCTAATATGAAATTTCTTTTAAGTTTTTGGTTGTGATTGTAAATATCATCTACAATCATTGAACTTTCAGAAAAAAATTAATTAGGTTATATCATTTTCACCGTTATGTCACTTATCATCACCAAAATTGATGAAAATCATTTAGGGCGTGTTTGGTACGACTTAAAATCCAATTAAAATTGAAAATATAGCCGTTATTGGATCCACTCTTCTAATAAAAGTTAACAATAACGGCTAGTTTTTCAATTTTAATATCTACCAAACACGCCCTTAGTTGGCAGGCATACTATAATAATCTGCTACGTAATCTTCAATGTGGTACTTTAAAAACAAAAATAGAAAATTAAGATTATAACTTATAAGTGTATTTTTATACATTTATTCGGAGTAAAATATCAATATTTGGCAGTCATTTTTAGAAAATATATCTTAAGTTGTTGTATTTTATGTCTTATAGATAAAGCTCAATGGTTGAACGAGAAATTGAAAAAAAAAAAAAGGAAAAAGGTAAAGTCCAAAGTTGAAAGACCAAATTGCAAATATTCAATAGTTAATTCGGACCACAAGACGACATTTTGAAGATTACTAGGAGACAATTGGATGAAATTAGAACTTAAAAAATAATGAATTATTATCAAAATCAATTTCCAATCGCACAAATAATATTCCAAATTTTTAGTCGAAAATTGAGATTCATTTTTGGAATAGTAAATGTTCGAATTGAAGAAATTCTACTTTTTATCAAAATTGTAGACATTTGAGTTATCTTTCCAACACACTTTGAATCGCCTCAATCGGATATTTAAAGAGAAAGTTATGACCAAAATACTAACTGCTATGCATAGACAAAAAAATCTGCGCGCGAATGCAACTTTTCCTATTCGATTGGAACTTTTTTGAAAATCAATTTGAATGTGATTTTCAATCAATTTTCTATTCCTACAAATACCTAACAGTAGGATACATATTAGACACCTCTCTTATACACATTATACTCCAATATTCATCGATTATTATCATCAAATAAGGAAAAATTATAGTTTTCGTGAGATGATTAACAAAGAATTGCAAGAATTCAATCAAGTGAAAATTCAAACTTCATTTTTGGGCAAAGAAGAGAAGTCGCAAGTGGAAATTCACCAAGAAATCGTTGAAGAGATTCGAGACTTCAAGATTCATTATCATCTTTTCAATTTATAAAAAATCCGGGTTATGTATTTCCACTTAAATATGATTTCTGTAATTTATATATATTAGGCTAGTTTTATACATTTTTAGGATGAGATGAACCCTTATTATGATATTTTTAATTTTTAATTAATTATTTTGACTTTAATTTGGTTTGATTTGTATATATTTATTATCGTTTTTATCATTATTCTTGATTTCTTGATCACCAATTGAATTGTTAGTGAACTTTATTCTTATCGAGAGAGATAATAGGATTTAAGCACCATATATTAAATATTGTAAGGTTCAATATGGGATACAAATATACTTCTATACTTTATATGATTTCAATATATGTTATAGCACATGTTAATGTATTTATCATTGCATCTTTGATCAAGAGTAAAAGGGTCACACATGGGAATATATTTGATCGTTATCGAGAGATGCTTTCACTTAAATTAGGAACATTGACGAACATGAATGATTTCAAATTATCACTTTAATTGTTATACTAAAAATGAAATAACAAGCGTTGTTTGACATTTTAGTCATGCATCTCATATATTTGAAAAACACATCTACTTACTTTCATTGGTTTAGTTGATAATTTAGATATTAGTATAGAAAAATTACAAAAATTTGTTTGCTATTCGATTCAAGTTGCAATTAATTTTAACTCAATCAAACACATAGCCCTCTTAGATTCGACGTTCTATTCACTACTGTATTATTTATTTACAATCTCGTTCACTTGCAAGAAATCAAGAGATTATTAACAATAACTTTAGATTATGAGATTAAAAGATGTACTTTTTAATACTTAAATGATGTGGCGTCATTGTAAGTTGATATGACACATCTATTACGATATAGCTAATAATTTAGTAATATAGTCCCTGTTTGGTTTGGAAACCTAGATCTTAATCCAAATTAAAGTCAATAATTAATTTTAATCACACATTTAATGAGATCCACAATTATTTGAAAACACATTTTATTAACTTACTAGGTGTAAAACGTGCAATGCACGTTTGCTTAGTGTATATTTAGGACAGTGATTGGAGTACAGTAATTTTTTTTTTAATACATGTGGGGTCCGCCCCACATGTGAGTGTCCTGTAAGGCCTCGGTAAGAAGAAGCCATGTACTCAGGGCATTAGTCTTATATTTAATAGTTTTTTTTAAGAATTAATTTGTTATTAAT
>CAIGRF010017218.1:0-17373 GCA_903798235.1 Fraxinus ornus
AATATGTGAGATTATCACCGATCAATGAAACATAAGTGTCTTGATCATCAAAGTCAAGTCATTCATCCTCTGCTTGAACTTACAAAATGAGGTTTCTTTTGAAGAATTTTAGCATTTTATTTTCGAAATATTGATGTTGACAAATCTCAGTGGGATGTAAAAATTTCGTCATAAATAAAATTCGGTTCGAGGGAAAAACTTTTTAATTTATACAAAATGACATTTTAGGATCCTTAAATAATTTCTATCAGCAAAAGCAATATAAAGATTTAAAAAATTATAATAATAATAATAACTATAATCACAAGGTGGCTTTTTCGAGATATTAGAAATTTAGAACCTAACTTGAAATTCGATCTTGTATAGATGAATAATTTTTTACTAATGTCATGTACATCTTAAGCATCATCACTAAACTATGTACAAAATTCTTTAAAAAATATATAATATAAGTTACACTTCATAGGAAATTTCTTTTCCACATTTTCATTTAGAAAAATGTTTATGAAATGAAAAGAATAGTTAATTGAAACAATTTTTATCTTCCAAGCGAGTCTACAGTTGTGACTGTCCACCAATTGATTGATGATTGATAAAATTAGAAAAATATAATTTAATCTATTAATTATTTATATTTAAACGATGAAATAATATGACACACATCGTGCTCTAGCAAGTATACATGGACACACAGTATCTGGTGACAACATTAGTTGTAGGTGGTTAGCGATGACAGTAGCAAAAGTCGAAAATAATCATTAAAATACACTCATCTTCTATTTTTATATCATATTAAGTCATTAAATAGAAATTTTTAGGGGAAAATATACATATAACGACTCGAGACCCAAACCGTTATATTATACATACTGTCCGCTTTGAGGAAAACTGAATCCTTCTTACTCCTCACGGATTGTTATCGCATATCTGAAGATTCAAATCCAATACCTCTACCTTATGAGAAACTTAAGGTAGAGGCTATAAGTTCGAATCTTGGGGGACGTGATAGAAACTCGCGAGAGCTAAGATGTGCTTAGACTCTCTCAAAGCAGACATTAAGTGTGTGTTTAGTGCATATTAAAATGAGAGAATGCATTTTTTTGAAGTGCTGTGATGAAGAATATGTGGTTGAGAAAGAAGGAAAATTATTGATGTGATGAAAAATATTATTTTACTGAAGAATATGGGGTTGAAAATGAGTAGAAAAATAAAAATAAAAATTGTAATATGGCTCAACAGGAGCTTATATGATCTCAAAGCAGACATTAAGTGTGTGTTTAGTGCATATTAAAATGAGAGAATGCATTTTTTTGAAGTGCTGTGATGAAGAATATGTGTTTGAGAAAGAAGGAAAAGTTATTAATGTGATGGAAAATATTATTTTATTGAAGAATGTGTGATTGAAAATGAGTAGAAAAATAAGAATGAAAAAATAATGTGTGTCAAACAGGGGCTCAATATGATATAATGGCTTGTGTATGGTCGTACATCTATGTCCAAGTCATTATATTATATGTACTGTCCGTTTTGAGAAGCATTTGTCCTCTAACTCCTCACGATTTTTTTAGCGCATCTCCCAAAATTTGAACCTAAAAACTTTTCCTTATAAGAGACTTAAGCTGAATCCTGGTACCAATTGAACTACTTTTTTAATTGGTACCATGATTCAACTTAAATCTCTCATAGAGCAGAGATCTACGGTTCAAATCCTGGGGACGCGATAAAAAACTAGCGACGAGTAATATGAGCTTTGACTCTTCTAAAGCAAACAATACATATGATATAATGTCTTAGAAGTGAAGCTCAGGTCCTTACAAAAAATGTGAGCTTTTTTGTAACGACTTAGTCTGAATTCTGGAGAACACGATAGAAAATGTGGGGGGTAAGAGGACAAATTTCCTTCCTAAGCAGACACTAAATATAATATAACGACTTGGGCACAGAGACTCGGTTCATGACAATACCATTGGTCTTCAACATATTTTTCAAATAGCAAGTCAGTCGTGAACCTTTAAAAGAAGCAAGTCCCAACTTTTAACTTATAATTGCATAGGAAATCAAATTCACTTATTCTTTACCACATGAAAATATGTTCCAATTCAAATTTTTAAAAGTTAAGAAAAAACACAACTTCATAAAGGGAAATGGTCCAATTATCAAAGACACATCATCAACACTACATTAGCTTATTTTGGACCAACATGGCTGATTGAGTTTTGACAATCTTGTTATTGTTTGTGATCAAAATCGAACTCTATTATATCTCTACTTGCGAGGCAAGTCACATGACAATCAATTAATCAAAAAGCAAAAGTAAGAGGATATGTAAGGTCTGTTCTCTGCTTCTGTATCAGCTCTTCCAAATTTGCGTATCGAGGAGTCAAGCTCATGCCCTTAGAGGCTTCCACAAGTGCTATTATCCAAGGAGAGCATCACGTTTTTGTTGCAGTACATTTCTAAGGCAATTGTCTAGTGGCATCTTCTATGGAGGGCCTTGTCCATTGGCATCGCCTCGTTCAAATTACTGTACATTAGATTGATTAATTAATGTGACAGTTTACGATTACGCCGCTCATAGAACTTTTTAGAAAAGTTTTCACTATACATGCTAGGATAGCTACAGGTGTATGACAACTACGGATTGACACAACTCATAAGATTTGGCTTGACAGATGAGATATTTGGATGAAGCCACATGCCAAGTATGCAAGAACTTATTTACAAATAGTAACACATAACATTCAAAGATAATTGATCTTTACCCAGCAAAAACTCTTGTAAGTGAATATAAACCCAACACCCTCATGCATTCCGTCCGTTATGTCTATCCCACTTGAGCATTGAAGTGTCGTTCTTAAAGGAGCTACAGTCATGTCTAGTTTGATGTAGATGTTCAAGTGTGTGGTAACATACATGTGGATGTGAAGAAGAGCTGAGATCTATTTGAGCTATATTTTGCCGAATTTGAAGTCAACAAGTTGGCACAGTCTATGTGATCACACACTAACCAAGAGAAATCCCATGAGTAAAAGCTTACTTTTTTTCTCCTTGAAAAAGTGTTGTTCTTGTAAAAAGAAGTGAAAGTTTCAGAGAAAACAAATGTCCTAAGAAAAAGGAATCTTTCTTTAAAGAAAAGATGGATCTTTTCATCAAAAAAAAAAAAAGTGAAATTTTCAGCAAATGACGAATACACAAAGGGAGCTAAGAGAAGCTTCTAATAATGAGGTTGTGGTTGCCAGATATGCTCAACACTGACAACTACTTCACCGAAGAACAGGTAGAGATGTTATGCGCCTCACCGGAGAGATGGCATGCAGATATGGCAGTCAATATGAGTAACTTGACTCAACAGAATGTTGTCATGCAACTTCTCCTCTAACAAATGCAAGCACGTAGGGATTGGCAAAATGCCCTCAAATGTACAACATAAGGCTTCTCCAACTCCATTATCGATGCCAAAGGAAAAATCAACAAGAAGAGAGGAAGAAGTGTATAGTGGCAACCCTCAAAATGTGAATGAGAGACTAGAGAGCCTAGCTAGCCCCTTACAAGAGAGGTTGAAGTAGATGTCATTGATACCCATTCAATAGCGCCTCCTACCATAGTCCAGCTCAATAAGGAAAACTGTCCCCTTTTTATGAGCAAGAGCCGAGGTCTTCAAAGTCCACCAACATCTTTGACCAGGGGAGAAGAGCGACACCTAAAAATAAGCCCCAAAATGAAGGAGTACGTAGAAATAGCCCTCATAATATTCCTGTGCCTAGAAATAGCCGAGAAAGAAGAGTTATTGAGGCGAAGGCAAGAACGCAAGTTGTCAGTATCCAACTCCGCTACCTTGGCAGAGGCATGACGAGGTCGAGTCATCCAGGTCAGCCAAGAGAGATGATGATAATGACAATCTTTATTTTTTTGAGGGGATTAAAACAACCTTCATCCTGCCAACTTCACAACGCCTAAAGATCCCTCGATGAGAAGGAAGAGATGACTTAGAAGATCATCTCAACATTTACAAGATACAGATGGGTCTGAGAGGAGCCTCCCATGTGTTGAAGTATATAGCCTTCTGTTGGTCCAGAATCAAGATATTACAACAACAAACACAAAATCATAAAGTTTGCATAATCAAAATNCCATAAAAGGCTTCTCGGATACCACTTGTTGGTCCAGAATCAAGATATTACGATAACAAACACAAAATCATAAAGTTTGCATAATCAAAATTGAGAACACGAAGAATTATTCGCCCCCTTTGGGGCTCGGATGTTCAGCTAAATAGCATACTCACCTGTTGAGCATATACCACGTAGTTTAAGCTCGAATCCACTAAGAAAATCACAAAGAACGGATTACAAAATGTCGATTTCTTCACTATTTTCCCTTAGCCTCTCATATACAATTTTTCACTCTACTACAATAGTGTATACACAATACATTCAAGAATATCACTCAAATATTACAAAGATCTCAAGAACAGAAAACTAGAGAGAAATGCTCGAGAGAGAAAACCAAGAGAAAACCTTAGAATACAAAATGACTCAACCAACCATCGAAGAGTCCAGAAGCAAGAATAAAACAATCATTTAATTTTTCCATCCAACAGTCCAAAGTGTACCACGTGTACATCGGTTGGCCCAAGCAACACACATAAGCCCAAGTAACATAACAGAATAAGGCCAACAAAAAATAGAGAGGCCCAAAAGATTTGAATAGAGAGGCAGCCCATATCCAATACCTTCCACCTAACGCTTTCTGACTGGGCTAAGATGTGGTATAACAAGATCTACTACTAATAAAGAAATTTATATCAATTTGGGGAGACGGTAAGTGAGAGTGTAACAAAGTTGTGAAATTTGAAACTAAATTCAAGTTCAGTAACCCAATTACAATTTCGCTGAATGTTCAATGACCCATAATAAAATTTATGCAAATCAAATAGAAAACTATGTGACTATAACAAGTTCGAGACTCGTAAAATTTCTTAGTGGAGATTGCAAAAGGAGAAATGATCTAATGAGCACCACTACTCTCTTATATTAAGCACCAATGACATTGCATATCAATTTATTGGTAGATGCATTTATGGCGAGCTTCAATATTTGAATTAAACTTGTTATCCATCAATGATATGTTATGTAATGTCATGAGTATAAGATGAGCACCGATATTCAATAGATTGTTTCTCTATAAATAAGAATACATACAAAATAAAAATCAAACTAAAAATTGAATTAGTAGAATTTATTTTAGGACAAGTCAAACAAAAGATTGTGCAATTATAAGTTGTTCTTTCTTTAACAGGTAATATTCCGAGGCTGGCCGGCAGCATAAAAAAACTGGCATGTCTATATAAATCTCTAATTAAAGCATGAACTTTTACCCCAATTCCAAACATCAGACATGTCGACAAAGGCTATAGTGCCAACATTTTTTGCGATTTTCATGGGGTTTGCACTTTGCTGCTACCTTATTAGCAGCTCTTTATCCCACGATGTTCAATTTTGATGAGCCAAATAGACAAATATTCAAATGAATATCCTTTTCTAAAAATAATCTGGTCAATCATATGCTAATGCGTCATATTAAGCTCATGTTTGGTTTAGTTAAAAATCAAATTTTTATTAGATTTTAATAAAATTTGATGAGATGTGTGGTTGAAAAATTGATAAAAGTTGTGGATCTTATAAAATGTGTGATTGAAATATAATTTAAATAAAAAATAAGTTTCAAAACATGAGAGCCAAACTATGACTAAATTGTTAAGAGTCAATTGCCCTTGAAGCGCCCATTCTGTAACTAATAAAAATGAGTAAAGAATATTGATAGGGCAATGATCGAGGGGCCCTATCTATTGTAGCGTTTAATGTGATTGAAGTCTACCTGTTTTGGATAAACACGATTGACTTAAGTCTTCGGCAAGGCTTTTGCTTACTGTAGAAAAGTTTCTTGAAGATACTATCTTAAATTTTGTTTGAAAACTAATTTTAGGGTCCATTTGACTTAATTTTTGAAAAGTCAAAAGATGCTTTGAGACTCAAAAGTTTCTTTTGAACCCGTTTAGGTAATTTTATCAAAATACTTCTTCTAGTTACAAGAGTTTTTAATGGAAGTTGGTTCAATGTGTTTTCCTTTAAAAGAACTTCTATAATAGAGAAATTTTTAAAAAAATTAGTTTTCAAACAAAAATTAAAGTAATTTCCGTAAAAAATTCTTCTACAAGAAGTAGATGCAAAAGTCAAGCCAAACAAGCCTTTAAAAAGATTTATTTTCTAAAATTATTTTTAGAGGAAGCCAGATTGCATCAACTTCTCCTAAAAACTCTTCTAATTAAAATATGATAATTCATAAAATTAATCAAACAAATTCAAAAAGTAACTTTTGAATCTCAAAAGATCCCTTTAACCTCTCAAAAGTATATCAAACTAGCTCTTAGTCTTGATAATCACTTTGTTAAGCAATATTTTTCATGAATAATTTTGATCAAAGAAATATGTACACACAAAACCTATTCTAAAGGAGACTAAGGACATTTGGTTTGTATCTCAGTTTTCACGTTTGAATTAAGTTTTTATTATTATTATTATTATTATTATTATTGAAGAGTTTTTTAAGATTTCTGAAAAAGGGTATTTGATTTGTGATTCTGAAAACTGTTTTTCAAAACAAAAAACTGGGAAAACACATTTGATTTAGAATTTATAGAAATTGTTTTATGATATCTTATTTAGACCCAGTCTAATAACCATTAATTAACATAAACAAATTTTGAATAGTGAATTTTTAGATAATATGTGATTAAAAAGTAGGAAAATATTTTATTACGTGCAAAATATTTTATTGTGTGAATGTGTAGTTACAAATGAATATGTAGAAAAAAGATTTTTGAAATAAAGGATGTCAAATAGGAGCTTAATAAATTTGATTATTCAGCAAAATATAAGAATTTTACGCTAAAATTTATCAAGTAACATATACATTTTAAGAATGGGTCGATGTCCGCTTTTTCTCAAAGTGAAATTATATAGTTTACAAACTAAGTTTGATCTCCCATGCGAAATAATGCTAATTAAAGAAACAAGGCACCTATAATTAGTTTAAAGATGGTCAAGTATACTATTCAATTTCCCTAAATTGAATTACCGCACTTATAATATTTGAAAAACAATAAATAACACAAAGTTTGATGACGAAGAAACCCAACTGGATAAAAATTTCGGGACCAAGCCAGTTACCTCCGCTATAGACAATGTGGATTACAGTTCAATTTCAAATTAGTTCCACTAGCTGTTGTAAACCCTGCAATTTCGAGAATTTTAGAACACTGTTAAAAAGTAGGAAAATATTTTATGTTTACGTGCAAAATATTTTATTGTGTGAATGTGTAGTTACAAATGAATATGTAGAAAAAAGATTTTTGACATAAAGGATGTCAAATGGGAGCTTAATAAATTTGTTTATTCGGCAAAATATAAGAATTTTACGCTAATATTTATCAACTAACATATACATTTTAAGAATGGGTCGACGTCCGCTTTTTTCTCAAAGTGAAATTACGTAGTTTACAAACTAAGTTTGACTTCACGTGCAGAATAATGATAATTAAAGTAACAAGTCACTTTTAATTAGTTTAAAGATAGTTAAGCATACAATCCAATTTCCTTAAATTGAATTACCACAGTTGTAATATTTGAAAAGCAATAAATAACACACAGTTTGATGACGGAGAAACTTAACTGAGTAAAAACTCAGGGACCAAGTCAATTACCTCTACTATAGATAATGTGGGTTATAGTTCAATTTCAAACTGGTTCCACTAGCTGTTGTAAACCCTGTAATTCCAAGATTTGTTGTTCATTCCAGCCTTGCAATCTGCTACCGTAGATACTGTCCAGTTAACCCCACTAGACCTTCTAATCTACCTCCTATAGCTTTCAAGATCTACTGTACTTACAGACTCACAATCTTCTACCAAGATATGATGTCTCAGTCTCACGATCTTCTGCACATGTCTCTTCCAAGTGGATACCCATATATTCCTATTCTTCTTCCAGTGCTTAAATCCCTTCCTTAAAGGTTAAGGAAGCTAGGTGTTTTGAATTAACGAACCTTGATGTTTTCCCAAAACTCGATTACTGGATCATAAGAATGATGTGGATGAATCAATCAATGAATTGCCTCTTGGATCTCTCAAACAATGATATGAAAGTGTTTTACAATTGTAGCACAATGAAGCAACCTCTTCAAATTCGTCCCAGACATCTGTATTTATAGTAGAGGTGTTATGAGCCGTGTAAAAATATTCAAAATCACAAATTAGGTTTGGCCGCATAAATATGTCGCTCGAGGCGAAAGGCGGGCGACAATGTTTCTATTTCTGCCGCTCGAGCGTGAGTCGGCGAGCAACTAGCGAAATACCGATACTACGTTTTCCTTGTTTTCAACCTCTAACCCTAACTTAACTCGTCTATACAAAGTTGCATCCAAGTCCTTGACTTGTTACAAGTGTTCAATTAAGATCGTCTTGTTCACAAACATATCAATTACAACATTGGATCTAACAATCTCCCCCTTTGACATTTTGTGACAAAACTGTATAAATAAAGTCAAGAAAATAAAATACATCAAACTAAACTCCCCAATCTATACTACCCAAGTTACTCAAGCTCTTCCACTTCTTGCATTCCTTGGTAATACCTATTTCCTAAATCAAAAACTCAATACTCAGTGTAAAAGCACGTGATACAGGAAATCAAAAAACTCATTAATACCAATAAACATTCTAGTTTGAGACGTGACATTAATGTCAATCAAAACACCAACCAAAACATTAACATCACAAAATATCAAAACTCAAACAGCTATGCATATGATATGCAATGTAGATGCAATTTACATTCTCCCACTTACTGCAAACTCTCAATGTTTTTTATACAGTCGACAAGTATATCTATGTCTCTCCCCAACGACCCCTCAGACATAAAATACAAATTTCAATTTCATTCAATGCTTCCCATGTGTATATTCTCTCTAGTCTCCCCATTTTTGTCGCAAATGACTAAGGGTGCAATCTCAAATTCAATTTTAACCATGAATATACAACGATCCAAACAAGTAGTTGGTAGTATGCACAAGCATAATTAACAAGTAATAAACCTCCCCACATACTCAATTTAGGTCAGAATGGAATAAATTGCATAAGTGATTCATGTGTGTAAAGTGATACTAATCTAATCTAAGGCTAACAGGACTCCAAACCTTAATTTTGTGATAATGGACATGCTAAACATCACTGCCAATAAGTGTATTCTCCTACTAATGAAAGTCAAATCATAAAGCACAGTAGAACCTATAAATTAATGATCCTTTTTTTCATATATCAATTTTTTTCTTTAAATTTGAGCATATATAATTTTTCACATATTTCAAGCTCATCATATTTTTCACATCTTTCATATTTTCCAAGCTCATAAATTTTTCATCTTAAGTGCATGTCCTTCTCCATTGAGCAACTAAGATGACTCATGTAGCGAGCTTTAGACCGGTTAACACAAGTCAGTTGACCATAGACACCAGGTGTCAATGACCGCAGCTTTACTTAAACCCATTGACCCTATCATAGCCGCAGTTTGCCCAACTTCGACCGCACATTGTAAATAATAGTTCAAGTTTGAGTTGTAATTTCCTTTGCATTGTAATGTCAAGGACTGCAGCTTTACTTAAGCTCCTTGACCCTATCGTAGCCGCAGTTTGCCCAACTTCAGCCGCACACTGTAAATATTAGTTCAAATTTGAGTTGTAATTTCTTTTCTATTGTAATAGTTTATTTCAATTGTAAAATAGCTCTGATACCAACTTTCACGGGATGCCTTTCTTCTTGGCACAGAAAACAACATCGTGTGGCAGTAGTCAACTCCGCTATACTACCTTCCGCCTTCTCTCAGTTGTTTTGGGACGAAAGAAAATTTGATTACAATTTGTAGAAAGCTTGCAACATAAAATTGAGATGCATTGAAAGTAAATTGATCATTGATTGCTTGAAAGCTAGAAATTGCAATGCGTCTCAATTTTATGTTTCAAGTGTTCGCCCCCTGCACTAGACATTGTAATTTCTAACTTTTAAGCAATCAATAATCAATTTACTTTCAATGCGTCTCAATTTTATGTTGCAAGCTTTTTACAAATTGTAATCAAATTTTCTTTCATCCCGAAACGACCGAGAAAAGGCGGAAGGTAGTCTAGCGGAGCAGACTACTACCACACGATGTATCTTTCTGTGCTAAGAAGAAAGGCATCCCATGAAACCAGGTTTTGAGACACCCCGCATGCTTAATTGCTTGAGTCAAATAGCCTCAAAGAAGAACATTAAGAAATTGAGGTTGTTAGGATATACTTATGCTTAAGTCTACTAAAAGTGGTCAATTCATATTCAAAGTCAACCTACCAACAAGTGACTGTCATCCCAAATCTTATACATGCAGTTAAGTCCTATTTACAATATCATAGTGTGTGAAGTGCATATGGTATATGAAGACACCTATACTAATTACTTAATATCAACCTAAGTAAGTAATAGAAACCATGCTACAGATTATCAATTATGTCTATACATGATCACAACATACAAGTTTAAGAATGTCATATATTATGCTGTAATAGAGTTTTCATTCCCTTTTTTTTTTTTTCAATTTTTCAATTTTTTTTTTAAATTTTTTTGTGTTTTTCTTTTTCAAAAAATAATGAATGCGCCACACACAAAACAAAAACAAAAACAAAAACAAAAATCAAACACACAAATCAAAACAAAACGTGCATGTGCCAGTGCAAACATGACTAAAATACACTGCATGAAACTAAATCCAAATAAATAAATAAATAAATGTGATGCTTGCAAAAGTTAATAACACAACAATTAAGTACGCGCATGCACCAAAAATACCAATCAGCTAGGTATACGAGCTCTCTTACCTTAAGAGCACTGTGATCTATATCAAGGTTTTTAAGATCACCATTTTTCATCCAGACTTGTATAGTACGATAACGATTCCCAGACAATTGTGTCACCAACTTGATCAAACGACTCACTTGATTAGTAAGAAATCCAATTTGACCAACAAACTCATGATTTCTATTCCTATTAAAGCTCTTTATTCTTTGTCTATTCAGGAATTGATGACATCTAAGGCGTATGTATCCTAACTCACCACAGTGAAAGCGGGTTGGGATAAATCTAGGACTAATGTTTGTAGACGCTGACGTCTATTCCTAGGTCGACGGGTCCTACGCTGCCTAATAGGCCTCTATTTAACAAATCTCTTATCCTTAAGATCGGGGTTAGACACATGTTTGGGCTGGTCAGTGGTAGAAACAAACGTGGTCTTAGAAGTACTAGCACTATTTTCCTTAAAACCTAAACCTCCCTTATTTTCAGCCGGTTTGCCCATTCCTAAAATGTTATCTAACTTTTCAAAACCACTAGAAAAGGAAAGCAGTTGAGACTTTGAATATTCTAGATCGCTCAGAAGGTTCTTAACTTAGATTTCTAAGGTTCCTTTCTCGATGGTCAACTTGCTGACACTCCTAGATTACTTCTCAAGCTCACTGGTGAGGTTCTTAACCTGAGTGTTTAAAGTTTCATTCATGGGCTTCACTTCACTCAGGATCAAGGTAGATTCTTTAATGTGCGCTATTAACTTTTCATTTTCCAATTCAAATTCCTTATTCTTCGCACTCAATGCTTTATTTTTAGTAAGAATCTTAAGACTCCCCTCATACATCTTATCACAAGTCTCTGGATATCTTCTTCACTCATAGACTCTTCATGAGAATCCTCATCACTATCTAAGTCCTTTTCTCTTCCACTCATCTGGTCAGATCCTATCTTAACCCTAGTAACGAAGGCTATATTATTCTCACTATCTTCACAAGCGGATCTCGCACTCAGAATCTCCAAGCTAGACTCATCATCAGTGAGAGTACCATTCATAGCCTTCTTCTCACTTCTCCTGCTGCTAGGGCACTCTCTCTTCACATGGCCGAAACCTTGACAATTATGGTACCTCACAAATTTAGATTTTCTCTTAAATTCAATCGAGCCACCTCTATTTCTCTCTTAAGGGTTATTTTTCTTCTTAAACATTTTTCGAAATTTTTAGCCAAGTAAGCTAACTCCTCATCATCTGGTGAACCAAAATCAGAAGATTCGGTCCGGATGTTTCACACGGATTTCAAGGCCAGAGATTTATCTTTAACGAGTTTATCTAAGGTCAGCTCATACATATGGAGGGATCCAAATAACTCATCTACCTTAATGGAATCTATATCCTTACTTTCCTCAATCGCCATAATTTTAGGCCTAAACCTTTCAGATAAGAATCTAAGAGTTTTTCTTACAATCTTGGGATTCTCTCACCTAGGTTAAAACTAGAATTCACTATGTCGTTTAAGCTCGCATAAAACTCATCAAAAGTTTCATTCTCTTTCATTCTAATCTCTTCAAGCATAATGGTTAACATCTGCAACTTAAAATTTTTTACATTATGTGTTCCCTCATGTGTGGTTTGTAACATATCCCAAACCTCTTTGGCTACCTCACACATGGACCCTCGCCTAAATTCCCCTAGGGATACTGCCCTAAATAGAGCATGTAAAACTTTACTATTCCAATTACATTCATCCAAATTTTTTTTAGACCAATTTACGATGGGTGTGGGGGTCACTACGTTGTCTACAATTGTACATGGGGCACTCCAACCATTCACTACACTCAACCAAATTCGTTCATCCATAGATTATAAGAACGCTCTCATCCTAGCTTTCCAATAGGCATAGTTAATGCCATCAAGGTATGGCGGGACATACAATGAACTACTCATCTAGACAAATTAAGGTTAGGAAACTAAATTAGGCTCTGATACCAATTGAAATTACGTAGTTACTAACTAAGTTTGACCTCACGTGCGGAATAATGCTAATTAAAGTAACAAGTCACTTTTATTTAGTTTCTAGATGGTTAAGCATACATTCCAATTTTCCTAAATTGAATTACCGCAGTTGTAATGTTTGAAAAGTAATAAATAACACACAGTTTGATGATGGAGAAACTCAACTAGGTAAAAATTTCGGGACCAAGCCGTTACCTCCACTATAGACAATGTGGGTTACAGTTCAATTCCAAACTAATTCTACTAGCAGTGGTAAACTCTACAACTCCAAGATCTGCTGCTCATTCCAACCTTGCGATCTGCAACAGTAGATACTATCCAGTCAACCCCACTAGACTTCCTGATCTACCTCATGTAGCTTCCAAGATCTGATGTACTTACAGACTCAAAATCTTCTACCAAGATATGATGTATCAGTCTTATAATCTTCTACACACGTCTCTTCCAAGTGGATACCCAGGAATCACCTATTCATGTTCTTCTTCCTGCGCTTGAATCCCTTCCTTAAAGTGTTGAGGAAGCCATATGTTTTGGATTGATAAACTTTGATTTTTTTCAAAACTCGGTTGCTGGATCACAAGAATGATGTGGATGAATCGATCAATGAATTGCCTCTTAGATCTCTCAAAAAATGATATGAAAGTGTTTTGCAATTGTAGCACAATGAAGCAACCTCTTCAAATTCGTCCCTGACATCTGTATTTATAATTGGGGACGTTTAGTTGTTATGAGCCATATAAAACTTTTCAAAATCACAAATTAGGTCTGGCTGCATAAATATGTCGCTCGAGCGAAGGAGTCTTTCGCTTGAGCGAGGATGATGTCGCTCAAGCGACAGCGAGGCGAAAGGAGAGGGACAATGTTTTTGTTTCTGTCGCTTCGAGCATGAGTCACGCGAGCTAGCGAAATTCCGACGCCGCATTTTCCTTGTTTTCAACCTCTAACCCTAACTTAACTCATCTATACAAAATTGCGTCCAAGTCTTTGGCTTTTTACAAGTGTTCAATTAAGATCATTTTGTTCACAAACATGTCAATTACAACATTGGACCTGGCACAAAGGATGAAATAAAGCAATATCAACTATATGAATTAGTATTCTAGGAGCAGATAACGTTGTGATATGTGTTAACATTGTATAAATACCTCTTTCCTTAACTTTTCGCCTCCTTTATCAAAATATTTTTGGGGTTTTTTTTTTTTACTATGACGGTAATTTGTATCTGAATTTCAGTCTAAGTTGAATTTTGATTCAGGTTCTTTTTCTCTCGACTATGGCGAAAATTTATATCTGCATGGCAGTCTACAATGCATTTTGGTTCAGGTTGAATCTGCATCAGTGTTGTTGCAGAACGAAGAAGATAATAAATCAATCAATCTTCAAATTTTTGTTGTTCGGACGGTGTAAGTTATGATTAGAAATATCACAATCAATTGGCAATGATTGGGGGTTACCTCTTGCCGAGGCAGAGGAGAAGACCAGCATCAGCTAAGTAGGGTTTACGATTTATATCCAGACTCTCAGAATTGCACTATTCCTTCTAACTTGAGACTATTTTCAATGTTACGCCTTAATTTAGTGGTTAGCTTAGATTAGGCGTTTCAACAAATTTCTCCAAAGTTTAATATATTTGTTTCATTGAGAATCTTAGACTGCGATTTGTCTTTGGACCTTAACTTTGTTGATTGATTTTGGCATCTCAAAACGACAATTCCAATATGGTGATTGGCTCTTTCTCGCTACTCAAATTCTAGCACACCGATAAAAAATTTCTTAAGATCATAACTTCAAAAGAATACTTTATAGATAAATTAAAAACTTGGTATAATACAACTTATTTAGGACAAAGTGAATATAACGTTTTTGTAATATAAGTTGTTCCTTCTGTATCAGCCTTTAGCTGTAGGCCGGTAGGGCTAAAACTGGTATGTGATGCAAACTCTATATAAAGCTCTACTTGTTCCATGAGTTTTACTTCACTACCAAACTTCAATTTCAAATATGTCCAAGGCTAAAATGCTTGCAGTTTTCATGGGTTTTGTACTTTTGTGCTACCTTAGCAACCCCTTGGCTCATGCTTCAAATGCTAATGAGCCAAATGCTTTGTTAACCTCCATCCCGAGTACCCGAGGGGCTCTTAACGTTCCATTCGAAGAACCACTTGGTGGATTGCCGCATAGAAGACTGTTGGAATGTTGTGGATGTCAGGGCAGATCTTGTGTCTTTTGCTGCAAGACTAAAAATTGAACCATGTGACTTTAATCTCGTTTTTTTGCAATTTGTGTTGTGTTATCATCCCGTCAAATGTTGTGTTCGCTAATCATATCAAAGAACTTTGATATCGTAGTGTATCACCTACATGTCATCTGTAAAACTTCTTTTCTTTTTTATGCATCAACCTATGAAATCTATGAGTTTTCGTGTTATGTGTGCTATCTAAGGAATGAAAAATATTGTCTCCTTATGAGCATTGGTTTTTCAGAAATTTTCTGGGTAAGCAATCCACTCTTGGAAGGGTCAACATGATTTTGTGAATTGAGAAAATTTTAACTATAAAATGGATGCTTACTTTGGACTTCTATATAATTTAAGTTGTAGTAAAACAGTCTACTCGAGATTTCAAGGAAGTGAAAAGGCATATAATTAATTCACTCATAGATATTACTACTACAAATTATCATTGAAAAATTAAGTGTCTCAACCACTAAAGTAGAGTACCCTCTGCTTCGATGGGTGAGCTTACAATGAGGGTTTCTTTTTGAAGATTTTAGCATTTTATGTTCGAAATATTGATAGGAGAGCCATGTTAATCAGTTATAACAAATCTTAGCGGGGCATTAAACCTAAGAGAATCTCCAATACAATACTGCTTTGTTAAAGTATTTTTTTTGTCACAAACAAAATAGACAGTGTCACAGTGCCTAAAAATTCATCTCTAATGCAAGTTGACAAGGAATCTGTCAAGCTAATGTGGCATACAAAATAGATATTGTCTAAATCTCCGTCTCGATTTAGGGTCTCTGTTAAATATGCTGAGTCTCCAATCTTTCTGTTTTAGAAGATTGAATATTTTCTCTCCCTTCCCGTTTTAATTTCTTTAATTTTAGAGTAGATAAAAGAGAGAGAGAGAGAGAGATAACAATATTAACTTGTAGATAGATTTTGGACAAATTTTAGGCTTGACCATCTTTCAACTGGCATATAATTTATATATTGCATTGAAGATGCTTGAAACCCTAGAACCTGTATTAATTAAGGTAACCTAGATTAGTAACCTATAAAACAATCACAACCTTTGCAGAAGCGAAGGATGTACAAATATCCAAATGAATATTCTTAGCAAAAAATACCTAGCAATCATTAACGTGTTATACTGAGTTGTCTTTTATCTCAACAAGTGGGATGTAAAAATTTCTTCATCAATGAAATTCTGTTTCAAGGGAAATCATCTTTTCCCTTTATTTATTTATTTTTAAACATTTTTCCATTTATTTAGAATTCCTCATTTATAACAAATGACGTTTTAGGACACTTTTATCTATCAAGAAAAGCGATACAAAGGTAAAGCAGAAGTATATGCTCTATTTTTCACAAGTGAGTTTTTTTCTATTGGCATACTAAACTATGCCGATAAAGCCCCTATTTGGTTTTGCTAAATGCTAGATTTTTAGTAAATTTTGAGAAAAGTAGATGAAATGTGTGGTTAAATGTTGTGGGTTTCATTAATGAGTGGTTAAAAAATTGTTGACTTTGACTTCATTTTTTTTTATCAACTTTTTTTTAGCTAAACCAAACAGGACTAAACATGGTTAAATTATACAATTGAAAATGAGTCCTAAAGTATTGTGTTAATGTTTTCAATATAACATGCTCTATAATACATTGTAACAAACCTGTCATTGGAGAATATGTTAATGTTAAAAAGACAAATTCAATGAGTCCTATTGCATTTTGTACAACATCCATCTTGTTGGCATCTAGACGAGGATGGATTCTACTATCCTCCAGGAAGAAAGAGCAAGAACATTGAAAAGGTGATGATGAAATTATTTAAAGGCTCTTTATGTATTCAAACAAGTCATCCCATCCACATAAGCTAATTTTGGACCGACATGGCTAACTCCATCTTAGCCATCACTTATTATAGCATGCACTTAGATTATTAAATCCAAGAGCATCTTCGATACAATCGTAGATTATTAAAATATTTTTGTCATATAAGTAAAATAAACATTGTCTAAAATTTCCTTTTGACACGGACTCTATCAAGCTAACGTGACAGAAAAACGATACTCGAAATTCTTGAATTTTCACTTTATTACTTGTCAACGAACCGTGCACTTGCGGTGATTTAAATCCGAAACATATTTTCGTGAACAAGTTTTTGGCGCCGTTGCCGGGGATTGAGTATTAATCTGATTTTTGTTATTTAGAC
>CAIGRF010017220.1:21608-39698 GCA_903798235.1 Fraxinus ornus
AAAAAAAAAAAAAAAAAAGAAAGAAAAGAAAGAGAAAGGAATTGTATCAATTTAATGGCATTGCATATGAAAAGAAAAAAAAGTAACAACAGAAAAATCTACTAATCATTTTTTTATTAAGAGCCCGTTTGATTCCGATTAAAATCCAATTAAATTGAAAATACAGCCGTTATTGGGTCTCACTCGTCTAATAAAAGTCAACAATAACGGCTAGTTTTTCAATTTTAATCCGATTTTAGTCTCTCCCAAACGGGCTCTAAATAATGCAATCTAGTACTGCTCATGCTAAAACATTTAGGTTCAATTAAAAGTAGGAATTTGTGAAAGGGAAAAACAGTGTATTACTCATTAAAGCTTGGTCACAAAAGTAACATGAGTGTCACTTTTAATTAAAAGTCAGCATTTAATCAAAACTCCACATTTCAAACTTAGCTTGGCCACAAAACCTAAAGCGGACACTACAACATTTTACACATTTTATAATATCTAAATATAGCATTCTTATTGATAATACTATAAAATAAAATTGAGATTTATCTAAACATTATATAATAGTATTTATTAAAAGGCCAAGCCAAAAATGCTTCCCTCCATAATTTACCCAAATATTGAATCTCCTCTCTCTCTCTCTCTCTCTCTCAATTCAATCATTCTTTCTTTTTCAGCAAATCACCCTTCATCACCATGGATTCATCTTGAATTTTTCAACTTTTGCCTGCTAATTATATCCTTCTTTTTGTTTTGAAATTTTTTGTTCAGCAGTGGAAAATTTGAAGTATTTTTTAGGGGTGAACACGGTTCGATTTATACATGTTTGGGAAAACCAAACCACTTAAAGCGGTTTGAATTTTTTTTCAAACCAAACCAAACTACTTCAATTTCTAAACCCAATCAATCCAAACCACAATTTTCGGTTTGATTCTATTTAAAACCACGGTTTAATAAAAATATGTACATCGAGCAAGTTAAATCATAAATATTAATCTTAAATATCACATTAAATATTAGTATTATTACGAATATTATAAACAAATGTTCTTCACTTCTAATAATTCAATGCAGTGAAACAATTTGTTCTAACCTCTTAATCAATACTAATTGGTGCAACATCTTCAGTTGTAACACATGATTCGCTCTCTACTTATAGATAAGAATATAACAAATATATTCATTTATTGCAATTAAATGGTGTAAAAAAGCTATAAAATAAACTAAATAGAAATATCAAATACGATAATACCTTCCACGGCTTTTTCTGAATCATCCAATGTTTCTACTTCATCCAAATATTGACGAATTACTATAGGTTCCTTGTTATTGTGTAACTAATTCTTAGTGAAAATCACCGCCTCAACAATCTTTGCACTCAATGAACTCTTAAAGGAATCGAGAATCCGACCACTAGTAGAAAATACATACTCAAAAGTAACTGTATATATTTGAATGACTAACACGTCTTTGGCAATTTGGGAGACAATATTGTACTTGTTTTCATTCAATTTTCACCAAATTAATATGTCGAAACCATCATTGGTCAAATCTTCATAGCGATCATTTAAATAATCCATCAAATCACTCTTCTCAACTTGAGCTTCATGTATAAGTCTAGCTTTCCTACCATATCATCCTTATGGTTGGGGACTTGGATGAAACTTATGATTCGTTTTTAAGTCTCCAATCAATAAGCAGTCAAACACAAATAACTAACATTTTGAATAGATGTCCAACAATCAGTAGTCAAACAAATCCGGTGTTTACTCAATTCTTTCCTCAATTTCTTCTTCTCATCTAGAAACAAATGATATATATCCCTAGCAAGTGTAATCCTTGAAGAAAAATCAAAAGTTGAAAAAAATACCTTGTATAAGAACGAAAACCTTCATCTTCCACTTGTCGAAAATGTAAAAATGTTAACTCAGATAATATAAAGTACTTAGTAATCTGTTCTCTCACCCCTTTCTGAGTAAACTCGACAAGTTGTCCACCACTACTAACACTCTAAAACATCATCATTTTTAGAATTACCATAGAAATTCAATGTCTTTTGCTTTTTGTTTTAAAACCTATATGGATACTTGCACAAATTCTCGATATGATTTCGCAATGTACTAGTCCCACCTTTAGATTGATGTTTATATACTTGTCTACAATAAATACATTCTACAGTCACATCATTCTTTATATCAAAATGAACACACATATCAGACCTTTTATATCCCTTCTTACCCTTCACACTTTGTTGCATATTCACAATTTCACTATTCATTGAAATTTTATCACCGGTCTCATGATTACTTTGTTCTTCTAAAATCGAATCCATATCTGATTATATATATATATAAAACATAAAATCATATTATGCAACATGACCTCAAAGTTAATATACAAAAGAATATTAATGTCATAAAAAACTTTAATCAATCATGTTATACAAAAATAATAGATAAGAATAATGTATAATGTGCAAAAAACATTACAGTCACTAACTGCATTATTTTGTGCAATTCTGTGCAAAATTAATATACAAAAAAATTTATTTTGTGCAATTATTTCTTGAAGGAAAAAAAATCTTGAAACCCTAAAATAGCAGGCAAACGCCAAAACCTTTTTTTCCCATTATTCGAATCAATGTAAAAAGAAACTAAGAAAATATGTAGAATATTAACAAACAAAACACTGTACATGAACATGAATTAAAATAAAAGCAACAAAACCCCAAACCTTTTTTTTTTTTTTTTTTCCATTATTCAAATCAATGTAAAAAGAAATTGAGAAAATATGTAGAAAATTAACAAACAAAACACCGTACATGAACATGAATTAAAATAAAGAATCAATATATAAAAATATAAATAGTAGAAATTCACGTACCTTTATTGTTAGAGTTTGAAAGAGGGAGAAATAACCTATAAGTTAATTGAAAATACCATGCATGTATTAAATGATTAAGGATTGGATTTAAATTTTAAAAGGAAGATGGTGAAAACACACTTTTCATTACTGGGGAAATCAATTTATATACAGGAAGGAACTTAGAATAGCTCCATAAATTAAGGATACAAATTGATACTAAATAGAATGCAAATCAAAAATATTGAAGGTAATTATGTAATGCAAATATTGGAAATATTTGCATTTGGTAAGTCGTCCAATACGCCCCCTCAAGTTGGAGCATGGAGATTACGAATGCCCAACTTGCCAACAAGAAACTGAAACTGGTTATTTCCTAGAGCTTTGGTGAAGATGTCGGCCGGTTACAGATCAGAAGGGATATGTGACGTAGTGATGGAGCCAGATTTAATGCAATCGCGAATAAAGTGACAGTTGATCGCGATATGTTTTGTGCGCTCATGGTAAACCGGATTAGCAGCAATGTGTATGGCATCACGATTATCAAAATGGAGTGTAGTCGACAAATGATGGCTAACCATCAGATCATGCAGCAAGGTACGAAGCCAGATTAGTTCACAAGCAGTAGTGGCCATGGAGCGATATTCAGCTTCAACTGAAGATCGAGATACGGTAGACTGCTTCTTGGTTTTCCAAGAGATGGGGAGAACAACCAAGGAAAATGAGATAACCAGTAACTGAACGGCGTGTGAAAGGACAGCCCGCCCAATCCGAATCACAATAGGTATGAAGCTGAGAATCATATTCGGAAGAGAGAAAAATTCCCTGAACTGGTGTAGATTTGAGGTAACGCAAGACTCGAAGGGCTGCCATCCAATGGCCATGGCGTGGTTGATTCATGAATTGAGAAAGGATGTGGACTGAATAGCAGAGTTCTAGTCTGGTGATGGTTAAATAAATGAGTCTCCCAACTAGACGATGATAAGTAGATGGATCATCAATAAGAGTGCTAACGTCTAACGCTAATCTGTGGTTCTGCTCCGTAGGAAATGACACAGGTTTGGTACCAAGCAAGCTTGCCTCATGTAGTATATCCAACGTATATTTACGTTAAGATAAGATGATGCCATCAGGGGACCGAGCCACCTCCAAACCAAGGAAATATTTGAGAGGACCAAGATCATTGATGTGAAACCAAGAGTCTAAATATTCTTTAAGAGCAATAGAATGTGTATTGTCCTTGCTAGCAATGATAACATCATCCACGTAGATAAGTAAATCAGTAAAAGAGCTGCTCTTGCGGTATAAAAAGAGAGAAGTATCTGCCTTAGATTGTGTAAAACCAAAACGAAGAATAGCACCGGAGAATTTGGCATACCACTGTCGAGATGTCTGTTTCAAACCATAAAGGGATTTATGAAGCCGACACACTCGGCTGTCAGTTGAGGACAAGTACCCAAGAGGCGGTGTCATGTAGACCTCTTCATCAAGGTCGCCATGTAAAAAGGCATTATGAACATCAAGTTGGTGTAACGCCCATGACTTGGCGACTGCCATGGCTAGCAAGGTTCTGACTGTGGTAAGTTTGGTGACCGGTGCGAAGGTCTCATTGTAATCAAGCCCCTCAGCCTCCGTATATCCCTTTGCGACCAAGTGAGCCTTATACCGCTCAACTGACCATCAGAATGGTATTTTATCTTGTAAACCCATCTTTAACCAATGGCCTTTTTGCCAGAAGGTAAATGTTCTAAAGTCCATGTATGGTTCTGTTCAAGCGCTTCTAATTCCTTTTTCATTGCCTCCTGCCAACGAATGTCTTGAATGGCCTGTTTATAGGTTTTCGGCTCATCATTTTGAGTGATAGCCACAAGGAAACCAGTATATGGTGAAGAAAATTTTGAATATGAGAGAAAATTAGTTAAAGGATAAGGCATACCTAAGGAAGCATTGTTGGAAGAGGTGGGAGAAGGACTATTATGTCTTGGTAAGTCAACATGGAAATTACGAAAATGGGATGTCAACTTTCTGTCATGAGGAGGATGTTAGGCCGACAGTGGGAGATGCTGATCTGGAGTAAGACTGTTAGGAAAATTGGCGATCGAATGAGGTATCGAGTTTTGGAGAATGAACAGAATCTGTGGTGTGTGGGGTGTGATTTATTATATCTATGGTGGTGTTTGGAGAGGATGGAAGAGGCTCATGGTCGAAAATAGGTAAAGGAACAGGTATGGTTGGTGATGGATTAGGATTTGGAAAAGAAGATGGAGTTTTATCCTGGAAAGGGAAAATATATTCATAAAAGGTCACATCCTGGGAAGTGAAAATTTTATGTGCTTGTAAGTCGTATACTTTGTATGCCTTTTGATCATGAGGATAACCAACAAAAATGCAAGCTGTAGCACGTTTCTAGAATTTGTCTCTAGACCGAGGAATGACAGAAGTATAACAAAGATACTCAATACACGAAGATGAGAATAATTGGGTTGTCTAGAAAATAGAAGTTCGTAGGGACTCTTTCCAGACAAACAACAGGGGTGTGGGAGCATAATTGATCAAATATGTTGTTGTTAAAATGTATTCTCCCCAAAATTTAATAGGTAAGTTAGCTTGAAATCTTAAAGCTCTAGCCACTTCAAGTATATGTCTATGCTTTCGCTCGACCACTCCATTTTGTTGAGGTGTGGAGATACAAGAGAATTATGACAAATTCCCATTTTGTTGAAGGAAAAGTTGAAGATTATGGTTTGTGAATTCGGTTCCATTATCACTGCGAATTTGTTTCACTGTTTTCCCAAATTGCCTGGTTACCCTAGATAAGAAGGAAATAAACCTGACATATACTTCTGATTTGGTTTTAATCAAATAGACCCAGGTGGATCTAGTATAATCATCCATGATGCTTAAAAAATAATTGGCACCAGATAGGGATGTGGCATGGTACGGTCCCCAACCATCACAATGAATTAAATAATCAAATAGACCCAGGTGGATCTAGTATAATCATCCACGATGCTTAAAAAATAATTGGCACCAGATAGGGATGTGGTATGGTACGATCCACAACCATCACAATGAATTAATTCAAAAGATTCATGCGTTTTAATAGAACTAATAGGGAAACGTTTTCGAGCTTGTTTTGCTCTATGACAAGAGTCACAACACTTATTAAAAGACTTAATAGAATTCAGACCTAAATGACTAAGAAGAGACAGCCTATCAAAAGATAAATGTCCAAGACGTTGATGCCATAGAAGGAGCCTAGAATCAGCGGTGATGCTGGTTGCAACCGAATGAATGTTGATTGCCCAAAAATAATAGAGTCCATCTCGCAATTCACCCATTCCAATCAGCTTCCTCGTGGCTAAGTCCTGTATGGTACAGAATAAAGGAAAGAAATGAGCAACACAATTTAAGGTTCTGGTCAATTTACTGATAGACATAAGATTGCATGTAAATGAAGGTATATACAAGAGATTATTCAAGGTGATAAGAGTATTAAGAGGAACATCTCCATAAGACTTCGCTGGAACAAATGACCAATCTGGAATTTTAATTGGTGAAAAATGAGGTATAGTTTTGTGAGAGGTAAGAACATTTTCATGGCATATCATGTGGTCAGAAGCACCTGAATCCAAAACCAATTGAATTGTACCATTGGAAAGAGAAGTTGCCTTACCTGCAAAATTGGTCGCATAATCATGATACTTTTCAAGATTAAGCATAGATATAAGCAGAGCATACTGCTCATTTGTTAAACCATTAACTGGCATAGTATTGTTACCCTTAGAGGTTTCTAAATGTTGTGAGCTATTAGCCATTTTTGTTTTGGATGGCTTCCTTCCTTTGTCCCACCATTTTGGATAACCATGTAATTCAAAACAATTGTTTTGGGTGTGTCTGGTCTTCTTGCAGTATTCACAAAATTGCTTGGAGATTTCACGGTTGCTTGTGAGCTTACGATTTATGTGACCTCTGTTGGTGTTACTAAGAATGAAGGTTGCTGCCTCAACAGAAGATAATCGCGATGCTGTCACCAACTGTTGGCGCTCCTCTTGTACTACAAGTGCATAAGCATGAGATAAATAAGGCAATGAATTTGTATTTAAGACTTGAGAGCGCACCGTATTATATTTGTCATTCAAGTCCATTAGAAATTGATGCACATTTTATTTCTCTTTTTCTGCAGCAAGAGCCTTTGCAGAGCCACAGGTACATGATGGAATCTGAGAGTATGTGCTGAGTTCATACCAAATGCCATTTAATTTGGTGTAATACACGGAAACAGTCATTCCCTGTTGCAAGGTATTCATTAGTTCAGTTTTCAATTGATGAATGCGAGGAGTGTTGCCTTGTAAAAATCATTCTTCAAGATCATTCCACATCTCTCGTGGCGTCGCGAAGTATGCTACACTATCATGAAGGGTAGGATGAAGGGAATTGAAAATCCAAGAGATTACCATTGAATTGGACTTGATCAATGGAAATTCTTCTAGTGAACCAGAAGATGGGCATTTGATAGATCCATCCATAAAACCAAATTTGCTTTTGGCCTGAAGTGCGTTGGTCATTGCACGATGCCACATCGGATAATTCTCTTCTCTGAGAAGACATGTCACTAAAATGGTGCCTGGGTTATCAGAGGCGTGAAAGATATATGGTGATGAGGCATCATAATCGGATTGGGCATATTTGTGTTGTTGTTTGAAGCATTGGAAGTAATAGGGATAGGGCTCTCTTCGGCCATGATAGAAAAAAAAAATTATATACAGGAAAGAACTCAAAATAGCTCCATAAATTAAGGATACAAATTGATACTAAATAGAATGCAAATCAAATATATTGAACGTAAATATGGAATGCAAATATTGGAAATATTTGCATTTGGTAAGTCCAATACCATGCATGTATTAAATGATTAAGGATTGGATTTAAATTTTGAAGTTGAGATGTGTAATTATCTAAGTGGGCATTTAGTTAAGTTGTGTACTGAATTTAATTGGATTGAATCTAATATGAAGGTATCTTTTAATTGGGATGCATTTGGTTTTAATTGGGTTGAATAAAATTTAAATTTAAAATTTGATTTTTTTTTGTAAGCAATTTGGCGGTTTGAAACGGTTTGCAAAAATTAAAACCTAAACCAAACCACTTCAAAGCGGTTTGGTTTGGTTCAAAACNGTTGAATAAAATTTAAATTTAAAAATTGATTTTTTTTGTAAGCAATTTGGCGGTTTGAAACGGTTTGCAAAAATTAAAACCTAAACCAAACCACTTCAAAGCGGTTTGGTTTGGTTCAAAACCAAAACGTTGATGAATCCACGTGGAACCAAACCAACGATTTCAAAAAAAGGGTTTCGGTTTGATTTGGCGATTTGGCGGTTTCGTTGTTCAACCCTGGTATCTATGGTTTGAATCAGGAGATCTGTGGAGATTGGTTCTCATTCGCTTCCTTAAGAAGGTAAAAGAAAATTTTCTTTTTGGATTATTACATCTACTGCAACAAAGGATCCTCTACAAATCTGGGTGTAAAATTTTTCTCTCAATGTCAATTTTTTTTTTTTTTTAATTATATGATTCTTTACTTTGTCAAGTGTTATATGTTATTCAGTGTTTTGTGGGTGTATAAGAGACGTCAAATTTTGTAAAAATGATTTTGCTATTCATATAGGTGTGATGAAGGTGAATTTGATGGGTTCATCTATTTTGCTAGTTCTATTGTTACTTCATTATGGTGATTTTTTATTTTAACTTGTGTTCTCCTTCTGGTAACAATATTTTGAAAACCGTTATGTTGTTAATTTTGCATTCCTTTCACTGGCTTTTGAATAAGATATTAATTTATTTTGTTTGGATTTCATAGAAATAAGTTGTAATGGTTTTGCTGATTTCCTATTTCCATAAATTCCTTTGAGATTTTGTTATCCTATTTTATCTGCAAATGTACTACGTTAATTTGCAGGCTTCCCACTTTCTTGACAAATTTGGAAAACAATAATTTCATATCCAGATTGGGCTTGTGACTTGTTCATATAAAATAACGATTCAAAGGCTATTAAAGGAAATTTGAATCCTACTTTCTTGACAATTTTGCAAAATAAGAGCGAGTCATGTTTTCTTGACAATTTCTTGATTCAAATGCTTTAAGACCGGTGACGAATTTGGCACTAGTAAGTCATGTTTTCTCTATTGCTTTTCATCTTGGAAAATTCCCCCATGTTTGATAGATTCTCGAATGCATAAAAAACTTTAAAATAGTAAAATACACAGAATATATTATGTTCCAATTACAATCTAGGAAATACATTACCCCAGGGAAACAATGGAATAATTAATAAAAAACTTCCACTAGCTAAAGTGCGTCATGTTCTGTCCATTTTTCGTTCTTTAGATAATTTGAATAGAGACTTGTATCTTTCAGTGAACACCATGTGCATCTTTTACCTTGCCTATTCACAATGCTTTTGTTATACGAGTTTGAGAAATGCTTGAGAATGTTAAATGAGTTTGAGAATACTACAAAAGAAAAGAAAAATATAGATAGAATAAAAGCTTCATCAGATAATGTTTGAGAATACTATAAAATCTGCACATGCAGAACTAACCAACCAGATGGCAATTTGCAGAAATCCTCTTTGAGGGAACAGTTTCAATTATTCATGACAAAAAAAACAAGGTTACGGTTGTCCTTATTAGTGAAACATAGAAAAAAACTCAGCCTAGGAATTGTGCTAGACAAATTGTATCGAGTCTAGGAATAATATTCGATCAAATATGCATACTTTTGATTTTGGAATCATTGTAATATCTGATTTTAAGTGGCATTGGACACAAATATTGTTTACATAGCTTTTTCAGACAATTCTACACAGCTAGATATTGCTGAATAAGATGGAAATGTTTCATTTCGAATATAGGTATACTCCTATATACTACTAGGATAATATTTTGGGTCCCACAAATTATGGATAAAGAATGGATGCGTCTTAACAACTAATTTGTGTTGTGTCCTGTAATTTATATACTTAAACATTTTATGATTATATCTTAGAACACCGTCTTTTAAATTTGTTAGGGCTTCACAAGACTATATAAAAGCATCAGAAAATTTTGTCAACAATGCTCATCATAATTTAGGCAATCCAGATAAGATGTTATGTCCTTGTAAAGGATGTCGAAACTTAAGCCATCAATATGTAAATATTGTTCACGAGCATTGGTCATAAGAACAATGGATCCGACTTACACAAACTGGCTTCACCAAGGAGAAAGATTAATTAGTAATGTTGATCTTACAAGTAAGACCAAAATATTCAACTTGTTTGATTGAAGTTGCACATACAAAGGAAGAACATAATAACAAAGCTTTGGAAGAGGATTTGGATGATAACATTAGTCGATTGGTGAAGGATGTGGAAACTCCTTTGTATCCTGGAAATGAAAAATACACAAAATTGTCTTCAATTGTGACCTTATATAAGCTTAAAATCATTAGTGGTTGGTCATTGCTTCAATTGAAGTAATGTGTAATGAAATTGCACAATTGCCATCGGTCACTTTATCTTCCTCTCTGGGCTGTCTTGTGAGAGAGACTGTACCATGTACTCTTGTTGATTAGCGATATCTTTCAAATGATATGAACCTTGTTATGTGGAAAGATATTCAATTACATCCTTCAAAATAATTCGTGGTTACATAATATAATGTAATATATATATTGAATTAAATTGGAATTTTATAACTTACAACAAAAGGTTCAAAGTTGATGAAGATTGACAAAAATATTACATTTTTAAAGAAATTGGTGGACTATGGAGAGCATCAAAGTCTCGACTTATATACATTCTTTAGATCAAATTTAAACTAAGCTATGATTAATTATTATTGACGTTATATAAGTTTGGTAATCTAATTGTTAGGCCAAAAGTCAAAGGTTTAGAGAAATTCGAGAAAAACAAATCCCACACGTATGCAGTGAAGATATGGTAATATTCCACAAGCCTTTTTTTAATTTGACCAAGTAACTCATTTTTTCTCGATTCTTATTATATTATTTTTCATTCTCTTAGCAAAAGAATAGCAACAACCCATCTTCTATAAGTAGAAAGGAGGTATGGATAGCCGCAAATATAAAAAAGAGTGGTGAACTTATATGTAAACTTGTTGAAGAGACGCTTTAAGTATACATAATTTATTTTTTCTAGTTCTATATATATGCACGTGTATGTGTATGTATACGCATATTCACTTACATATTGCTTTTAGGAAAATATGAAAGAAGTAAGTCAGCATGCCTCTAACACTAATATAAAAGAAGATCGTCTCTCAAAAGTAATTGATCCAAAGAGGCGATTATGAGGGATTGGAGATGGAGTTTGCTATACAAAATATTCCATATTAACTCGAAGGGAGACATAGAGACGAAAATCAATGACTTATTGAAAAATAAAATAAAATATTGGACTAGAAGAGGTGGCAGAAGGACGTTGGTCTTCAAATAATCCAAAAATATTGGTTCGTCACAACCCTCTAGGACCTAATGTTGTGAGAGTTTGAGTTGATGTAAATGCATTCTTGTGGAGGTCTACTTTTGATACGGCTTGTGTTGAAGAATGTGTTGATACCACAACTGCATGGCCATTTGACAAAGTTGTAATGGATTAAGTAGCATAGATAATAAGGTCAAATTTTATACCATAATATCTCTAGTCACTAATTAGAGTTTTGATTTTTTTTTTTTTTTGCTTTACATTATTTTACGATCTAATAAGTTGTATCATTTTGTTAATTTTCAGATTTAAATGCATAATTGGTTTGACAGATGTGTCATCCAAACAAGTTACAAGAGTTCAAGAAATTTTCTTTTGAAAAACTAGAATGAGATGATTCTAATTTAATTTTGTTTATTGCATTTTCAAATATATATTGCTATTAGTATTTGATGTGAGATGGAACATAATTAGATTTCTCTATCAAATAGCTATCCCTTGTTTATTTCTACAAGATAATATTGATGGTTGTTTGGAATTTATTATTGGCCTGACTATTGTTATTCTTATCTTTTGTCCAAAAAATAATGATATTGAAAATTTACATTTGATAATTAAAGAATTAGGAAGGATATGTAATATGTATACATTACAATAAAAAATGTTATTGAAAATGATACATATATTAAAAAAATGCTATAAATATTAAACAAAATTATGATGAAAAAAGAATGCTATTGAAGATGTAACCATGACGATTAAAAAATGTTCTTAAAGCCAAAATTATAATCGAAAAAAATGTTATCAAATTAAAAAAGATTGCACGAAAAGAATATCATAGATACTAAAACATTGCTGATAATAGAATGCTATGTAAAATTTTTTTATAGCACTTATAAAATGATAATAGACTTAAAACTTTTAATAACACCACTTACGATAACATTTTGAAAAATGCTATAAAATATAATAGATAGCATTTTTCACAAGCTATAAATGACCTAATATGTTGTAGTGGGACTACTATTACTATATTACTTGTCATTAAAAATCATTATTTTTGGCTAAACAGAACAAAACCCCCTACATATTGCTCGTTTTGCCAAAAACCCCATACATTTTTGAAATAACACAAAACAACCATGTTTCAAACCTTTCTCATGAAATACTCCCTACTGTTATAATCTGTGCCTCGTCGTTAAATCCCAATAAATAGAGAAAAATATTTTTTTTTTAAAAAAAGAAAGGGCAAAACCCCAATCTAATTAGGTCGGACAAAACTCCCGAACCAAACCAGATTGAACCCAATCGAGCGGTTCTTCATAAGTTAAATACCCGAATGAGTATTTGAATTGAGAACCGATGAGTTTGGTTTGATTCTCAATTCTAGATCATGAACTGAAGAATCGAATCTAAATAATTTTTAAAATTTTTTATATTGAATTAATTAATTTTTTTAATTTTTTTAATTTTTTTTAATTTTTTAAAACAAAATAGCAAATTAACTAATTTAGTGATTAATGCTCCAACTCTCAAGTCAAGTCCATGCCTAACTAGCCCAACCTAACCTAATTTCTAAATTTAATTTTTTATTTTAATTTTTTGTTCCAATTTATAATTTCATTGTTAGCCCAAAATCTAAATCTTTTTAAGTTTTTATCATTCGCTTTCCAATTTCATACTTCCATTCGGTAAGCACAGGTCCACTAACCCCAAATCATTTGATAAATTGAAAACTTATATCTACATGCCCAAATCGAAGCCGCCGACTATCGAGTCCGACTTCCCCTCTCCAACTACCCATCGAAGTTACGAATGAATATATCGTTAGTTGTATTTATATAGTGTTGTTGTAAATGTTAAAAAAATTAATCATAGTACATAATCGAACCGAACCCGAACGGTTCCACAATTGTATTTGGACCAGACAATTTCATTTATTAAATATCCAAAAATTGCGATTAGATTCGGTTCTCTTTAGAACCGAACCAGATCATGTCTAACCCTAAACCTAGTAGACATGCTGCGTAAAACCTCATCACCTATTGAAATTAGCAGAAAATGTCCCTGATGTATATTTTCTCAATAAAAAAATTGAAAATGACGAATAAACTTTCCTATTTAAATAAAACAAAAAGAAAAGAAGAAAACAAAATTTAATTCCAGCTATAGCCCCCCTTTTTTTTTCAAATAAATGCAAACAAGTCCCAAATAAGTAATTAAAAAAAACTAAAATAGCACCATAAAATATGTTCTTACGGGAGTGTAGCTAAACTAAGCACAAGTTGTTGAATAATTATAGTAAAACAACATGAAATAGAGGAAACTAAAAATCACTCATAGTTAATTGGATGTTTGTAGTCCGCGATTCGCCCTCATCGATGGGAGAAAAAGCACAGTTGTTAGCCATGACCACTCAGAGTAAAAACTTCCTCTTCATTCTTGGGAGTGAAATGAAGAATTTGAATGAGATTGAGGTGGAATTGGGGGAGAACAATGAGTTATTTTCAATTTTTTTTTGGTTATTTGGAGACATTTTTTCTATTTTAATATTTACGTATCTGAGACTTGTTTACATTTATTTGAAAAAATTTGGGACTATAGTTGAAATTATTTTTTAATTTTTTTTCTTTTTGTTTTACATAAATTAAATAGGAGGGTATATTCATTATTTTCAATCTTTTTTTATTGAGAAAATAGACAGGGTTTGCTCAATATATCTAATAGGTGGGGGTATTTGTCCTTTTCCCCTTATTTATTGGGATCTAACGGCGTGGGATAAATTGAATGTGACAATAGGGAGTATTCCACAAAAAATGTTTGAAATACGGATGTTTTGTGCTATTTTTTTTATTTGTTTTGACAACATTGGTATAAAATCTCTTGGACTAGATAGATTCTTCAACAATTGATTTTCTATGAAACTAAAGGTGATTAGATCAAACATACGTGACTTGAAATTGGGCCCATACATGTGCTTAAAACACATTAAATACTCAAGAATCATTTATGTTCTTTTCCCTTTTTCATTTGAGTCTCTTAAGCAATTTGCCAATGAGGGACCAAATAATTAAAAAGGATGTTCAATGTGGATACATGATGGGTGATTGAGATAAGAGTTCCAAATCAATAGATGACTACACAAATTTATAAGTGTCTCCTTTCTTGGTTAGTTAGGACTTAATTAGCCTTTTTTTGATTCAAATTTATTTAATGATTTGAAATAGATTGTTTAAATGAGCGAGCGAATCACATGGTCTGCACTTTCTCTTAATTGTTAGGATATTGCAATTAGTCATTGACGGGTACCTAGGGATGTCAACGAGCCGAGCCGAGCAGGAAAAAAAAAAGCTCGAGTCGAACCCGAGCTTTTTTGGACCGAGTCGAGTCAAGCCGGGCCAAAAAAATGAGGCTCGGCCCGAGCTTTCAACCCGAGCCTTAGCGGACCGAGCCGGCTCAATTTTTTTTGATAAAGTATACAATTTTTACTTACAAAAATTAAATTTGTTCAGTTTATACGTGTTATAAATTAAATAAATTATAAATGTTTAACCAACCTCCTTTATCCGGATTTGGGAACTGCTACAATTATCGTATGCGGATTTAAAATTGTACACGAATAAAATATTTTGTGTACAATTTTTCTTGAAATAAAAATTTAAAAATTACGTATTTTTTAACTCCACCATGATAAAAGACTAAATTCTTGTGGTTGTAACATACTACTAACGTTTATGTAGCCATATCAACGAGNATATTTAGGCACTTAGAGTTTTAGAAAAATGAAACAATAATAAACTAATAATGCAATAAATATTAAACAAATAAATATCACTCATTTTTCAAAATAATTTATGTAATAAATTATGAGATAAATTTGTCACTTATAATTAGTTTATTAATTTCATGATGAGAAATATTGTTGGCAATTTTTTGTGATTTTTTTTTTTTTTTGGCCGGCCGGCTCGGGCCGCCTCCTCAAAATGAGGCTTGACCCGAGCCTTGGCTCGGTGGAACCGAGCTCGAGCCGGGCCCGGCTCGAGCTTTTTCCGAGCTGAACCGAGCCGAGCCGAGCCGACGAGCTTTTTTGCCATCACTACGAGTACCTACAAAAGTAGGGAGGGAGACTCCGTGTTTAACCTCATATCTCAAGTTAGGACTCATTTGACAAAACTCATATTTTCGCTTCTACTAAAGAATTTTGTTAAAAAAGCTATCTTAATTAATGTTTGAAAACTAATTTTTAAAAGAATTTTCTCTAAAACTGTTTTAACTAAGAGAAACACTTTTATTAATATAAAATTAACCAAACGGGTTCATAAGCAACTTTTAAGTTTCAAAAGCTCATTTTAACTTCTCAAAAATCATGTCAAACGGACACGTAATATATTCCTATGGTAGCATTTTGAACTCCAGATATTTATAACTTACTTAGGCGGTGGATGAGTATAGGGACATACCCCCCCACCCCCCACACACAATTTTTTAACGTTATTTTTAGAGGTGAAATGAGGACGATATTTGGAAACAATTTTTTAATGTAACTATAGATTCATAAAACCATAACATAGTTATATTCTACAATCGTATTTTTATTCATCATAATTTGTGGTAATTAAGTGAATGATCAATTTATAGAAAGATTGTGACCCGAGAAACCTAAAAAGATTGATTAGTGACTGCTGAAAGAGTCTGTGCCACATAATTAACTCATAAATAGTCGATACATATCCATCCAGTCTTTGGTGCTAAGTTTTTTCTCCTAGATATTGAAGATATACTCAAATCTTTCGGATTGTTAGGTTCAAAATTTTGTCTCGCTTTTTCTCTAAGGCCCAGTTTGATTCACCCAAGTTTTTCATGGAAATGGAAAATGAATTCTATCTTCCATTTTTTGCATGTTTGATACACTTTTTTTTTTTTTTCAGATAAATGATTCTCTTGATTTTGTCTCTCACGTGCCATTTTCCATGATTTAAGGGAAAACCAATTCCCACCATTGGTTTTCCAGTTTAGCCTTTTTTTTTTTTGGAAACAAATTCTAGACCAAATGGTAAAAAAACACAATTAATTACAATTCTCAATAAAATAAATCCAGGCAATTCAATTCCTTATAATTCATTTTCTTTCCACCTTTGCAATCAAACGGTCCTTAATGTGTTTTCTTGGTGGCAGCACTACGCAAAATTGAGTCTCCACAACAACTGAAGTCTGAAAACCCTATTTGAACACTTTCTTGGTCATGAAAATGAGTGTTACAGGAAGTATCACGAGGGATACAACCATCATATATTCATCAGTTTCCCTATTTGTTGGATTGTGATGCCATTATTAACATTTGCATTCTCAACCGTGGGCTACGATGAATTATGGGCTAAGCCCACTTGCCAAATATTTCTTACTGGCCATTGCCCAATAACTCAATACTTGATTCAGGCACAAACTCACGCCCAAGGTGAAGGCCACGTGTGTTGCTCCGAACCATTAGATTGGTGACTGGATCTACGGTGATGGTATTTTGTATATATACGAGCTGAAAGGTAATGTTTGGTGGAGTTTTCTCATTCTGCTTCATGTTCAATTAGCGAGAAGCTTTTGGATTTTCCTGTTTGCGTTCATCTCTGTATTCTCTCTTTCGCTTCTGAGTGAATCGATCAAAACTTCTGGTTTTGATCTTAAATCTTTGTGATATGGGTCTTAGTGATTCTTCGATTGAGGGTTTTTTTGAGTCTTGGGTCAGTTATTTGATCTAGGTCCATTGTAGTAGTTGCGGTGTGTTCATTCGCCTTAGGGTTTGGGGTTTTGTGGTTGTTTCAATATTGTACAGACGGGTACAATGTTTATGCTCTGAGCCCTATATCTATAAAGTATTGATTTCTTGATATTTTGGGTATTGTGTGTGAGTCTATTAATCTGCTTCCGTTGTGTTTTAGCTCTACACTCTTCTTTGTCTGTCGTGTCTTCTTTTTTTCTCGCCTTTATGATTGTAACAATTCTTATACATAAATATTTGTCGACTATCCAAACCAAACACGCCCTCGATTTTTTACAAAAATTGGGATTGAACAGTTTTCGCTTGCCAAATCACGTGCTTTTGTAGTAGCTTTATGTTGCATCAATGCATGCCAAACTCTCTCGGGTAAGCTTAAGATAGAAGCCAACTTGTGTGAACTCCTATTTACAGAAAAGCTATTAATTTTATAGCTTTTTGTCCAATCCTTCCATGTGATTGATGGCGGGCGTGTCAATTAGTATGGTCACTTTTTGGAGTTTCAATTCAGCATATGGCCCAAAATGGGGATCACAAAAGAAATTGTTCAACAATATTATTACAAGTTTGATGAACGCAGTGTCGAAGTTTGCAGTGCAGTACTCACAATTGCAAGTACTTACTACGTTGCCACATTTTTCACTTCGAAGGGCACAATAGACGCACGACAAGGTTAAATTCCCATGCTTGTTTGTCCGTCAAGCACCATACACACAAGAAGCTAGCGGTGCCAAACCATCAGGGGCCATAATATAGCTTGCAAAATTTTAGGTGGCGTTCTCTTTGCCGTTTTCAAGCCGTTTTCTATTTTCGATTTTTCAAAACGGCGAATACGTGTTCTCTTTGTCATTTTCGAAAACGGCTTTTGGAAAACAAAAAAAAATTCCTGAAGAAAACACAAAACGGTAGAATTGCCGTTTTGGGCATATCCTTCACAAACTCGAAAACACGGGAACACAATCTGGAAAAACCGGAAACAGCCCA
>CAIGRF010017263.1:12750-23320 GCA_903798235.1 Fraxinus ornus
AAAAAAAAAAAAAAAAAAAAAAAAAAAAAAAAAAAAAAAACTCGAACCCTTTTTCAAACCTGATAAGAATCAATCGCCCACGTCCGCTCAATAAATTCAAAAGGAAAAAGTCTTTTAAGGCTGATGTCCCTTTGCTATAATTTCAAATCAACCGGTTTGGCTTATCAAATTCATAACTATAAACACAACAAAATTGCTGATATATACACATTTGCATTCTCCATAAATCTTTATTCCTTTTCCGTGGACCGTCGATGTTTTAAAATTTGAAAAATTAAAATTAAATTCGGGGCTATAAATACGGATAGTTCTTTTTGTCCAAGAAAGTGCGCTTTTACCGAATTGAACAAAAATGAAATTCTAGTAAAGTTTTTAAGATATTATTTCGATAATTCAACTAATCAAATTCGATGATCAAATTGAAACAACACGGCATGTCACTGTTTGTTTACCCGATCAGTATAGAGTTTTGTGCCCAGACCCATAAATCAAACCAAACCGCCCTCTACTATAAAAAGAAGTTGCATAAGATTTTTGTTATTCGTGTCACTTTCAGCATGCACCCACGTTTCTTTATGCCTTCAAATACAATCCTCTCTGGCCTCTCCCACTATATCCTATAAAGCCGCCTCTTCATCAAGAACAAAGCAAGATAATCTTGTTTGGAACAAAAAAGAAATGCTTTGGTTTCAAGAAATGTTGTATTGACAAATAGTTAGTGACCCACAAGACAAAAAGGAAAAGAAAATAAATGAGGCTCTATGTCTATTTGTTGGAGGGTAGAGATTGGGCAGTGAAGGATTCTTATTTGAAGTTACAAGTTGGCAAGTTCAAGTCAAAAACAAGAGTGTTGAAGAATACGAAAAACCCATTTTGGAACGAGGAGTTTGTATTTAGAGTTCATGATTTGGAGGATGAACTTGTGGTGTCAATGTACCATCAAGGGGAGCATCAATCAGGGTACTTCAATGGTTCTGCTGGGGATTTGATGGGTCGGGTCAAGATTCCTTTATGGACTGTTGCTAATGAAGAAAATAAAAATTTGCAACCAACTTGGTTCTCTCTTGAGAGGCCTAAGGGTGTGAAGTCAGTTGATAAGGATTGTGGTTGGTGTTCTTCTTTCATTTCATTTTTCGGGTTTTAATTTTTATTTGATTCTTTTATGGATTGAAGTGATTATGATGAAGTTCAATGAAGGGTTTTAGGCATTTGAAACTTATGAAATGTGCCTTATTTCAGCAATGCTATCATTTTATGTATGATAATATATAGATGTTGATTGAAATTTGATAATTTTATGGTCTTTTAAGTTATTGATTAATTCATGATTTGGGTATTCAAGCATATGATGTTCAGTTGAAAGTTTATACAAATTGATGGAGGTATATGCCATGCCTACGAAAGAGTTCAGAGGAAGTAACAGGATTTTGATGAAATTTTGTTTTTATGTTCATTGTTCTAAACATAAATTCAAAAGATCTCAACATAGACGCGTATGTAATACCCCATATGTTGTCCTCCTGCGATTTTTGTGGAAAGTTGGAGGTAGCAACTTATGAGTAGGAGTCGTTGATATGTCCAGCCGCAATTATTGAAACTCTCTTAATGAGGAGGACTTCTCCATGCAAGAAGAAAACTTGAATTGAAACTCTCTTACTTAATGAGGAAGGCTTCTCAATTAGGCCGCAATATTTTCGTATAATAGGGGATGCATTTGCAGAGAATCAACCCATGGTGAAGGTAGAAAAAGAGAGATTAGAAAGAGATTTATGACGTTTTGTTGAGAGTTTGTAAAACTCCATTATAAGTTCTATTCACGATAGAAATAAAATTGTTTTTCTTCTTTTATCTTCTCTTTTCATGGTCGGAGAATCACAATAGTTGTGGGTTGAAGTTGTAATCTTTATTAATCAATTGGGAATAAGGGGAAAAGTGTACCCAAGTAATTACTGCTTGAGCTAGGTTAGTGGCCTAGAGGGTTTGGGTGTGACGCTTTTGATGAGTCGAGTCCTAGACTACTACTTTTGGATTGTCAACTAATGGTTTCTCTCTTTGCATTTTGATTGCCTAGGGTATGTCACAATTACATTTTAGGACTTTGGACTAGCGTTGTAATGACACTTTGGGAGTAAGATAGCACTCCTGCCTATGTTTAAATAGCATTCTAAGAAATAAGGCGGCGTAAATTCCGCTCACTCACTTAATGAAAGATGAAATACATCGTTCTCGCATTTTGCTTGAAAAAAAGTTAAGTAGACAAAAGTTGCAAGTGTTGTGAGAATGGAGATGGATTTAGAATTTATACCCAGTTATCCTACAGAAGTTAACACAGGGACTAGGTGGGGGTAGTTATATTATTAAACAGTTCCTGAATATACCACTTAAAATAAATATATAATTGCAATAGGACACTTGCTTTCTCCAGAACAAATCCGTTTATAGTCCTACACCATATGACCCTTACTGCAAAATGTGCTAGTAACGTAACAAAAGAATGCTTTATTTTTCTTGTTACATTAAAAAATCCTGGAAAAACACTGCAGTGCTCAATTTTAAGGGCGGTGCCCTTTTCCGATCTATAAACTTTAACAAGGTTAAAAAAATATAAACTTTACTCATAGAGTTTTAATGTTCATCGATGTTTTCTTAAAACCTGTTTACATAAGTAACAATAGGTCACTGTTCTAGACAAGTTGAAGATGTGAATCTTCTGCTAAGGATTTCACCACATTCGGCTATGTGATAGTTAAATCAAACTTAAGAAGATAATTTAATTTGCATTGGGGTTATACGTACTCATAAAACCTATCTTTATCCTGTAAATTTAGGTAAACTTCTTCTCAGTCTTTCCTTGCATGGGAAAGGCCAAGACATTGCCACAGACCATCTTTCCAATGTACATTTGAGTGCCGAAAATTATAACTTCAAAGAATGGGAAGGTACATTCGCTTCATCTCAAAATAAGCGTCGTTCAACTGCTCCATCCAGAAAGATAGTGGATGGGAAACAATTGATAAAGGCAATGGCTGGTCGTTTGGAGAAATTCTTCACTAAAAAGGAAGAAACATCAAAGAAGGATGATTCATCTGAACAGTCCACTACTCTGTCAGATTACGAAGATCAAATGGAGGAACCTCCTAACTGCTCTAGTTTTAAAGAATCAATTGAACTGATGCAGTCTAAGGATGAAGAAAGAGAAATGCCAGAGAATCTGCAGGGAGGCATTCTTCTTGATCACACGTATATGACACTGCCCAAGGATCTCAATATGGCTCTTTTTGCTCCTGATTCAGAGTTTAGAAAGGAGTTGGCAGATTTGCAGGGAACAACAAATATTCAAGAGGGACCTTGGACATGGAAATCTGGAGACACGTCATGTTTGACTCGCGTTGTTACATATACAAAAGCTGCAACAAAATTAGTTAAGGCTGTTAAAGCCACTGAAGAGCAAATCTATGTCAAGGCCAATGGAAAAGAATTTGCTGTTCTTGTTAACGTGAGCACTCCAGACGTTCCCTACGGGAACACATTCAAGATTGAATTGCTTTATAAGATAATGCCTGGTGAAGAGCTATCTTATGGAGAAGAATCTGCTCATCTTGTAGTATCTTGGGCCATTAACTTCAATCAAAGTACCATGATGAAAGGGATGATTGAAGGAGGAGCCAGGCAAGGATTGAAGGAGAGTTTTGAGCAGTTTTCCAGCTCATTATCCCAAATATATAAAGTAATAACTGCTGGAGATATGTCAGATAAGGATCATATGTTGGCAACTTTGCAGACTGAGCAACAGTTTGATTGGGGATTGGCAATTCAGTATTTTTGGAATTTCACAGTGGTCTCCACCCTTCTTATTTTTTTATATGTCCTTGTGCACATTTTTCTTTGTGGACAAAGCAAACTGCAAGGATTAGAATTTCCTGGTCTTGATTTACCAGACAATGTTGGAGAAATTGTCACCTGTGGGCTATTGGTATTACAATTGGAGAAAGTTTATAACATGATTTCACATTTTGTTGAAGCTAGTCTCCAGAGAGGTAAATAGTCAGCTATATTCTTATATATTTCAAATTTATGTTGATTTCGTAATGTGCTGTGTAGTATGAGTACACTCAAAATATTATATTATTGACAGGAAGTGATCATGGAGTGAAAGCACAGGGTGATGGATGGGTGCTTACAGTGGCATTGATTGATGGGGTGAACTTAAATTCTTTGAATCCAACAGAGTTAGTGGATCCGTATGTTGTGTTCACTTGCAATGGTAAGACTAGAACAAGCTCTGTCAAGCTTCAAACTCTTGATCCTCAGTGGAATGGTAATATATTCGTTTCTCTCGTCCTTTTATTCGGTAAATTTTGTTATCCTGTATCTGGTAAAATATCATCTTTATAATTTACACAGAGATACTCGAGTTTGATGCTGTGGAAGAACCGCCTTCTACCCTGGACGTGGAAGTTTTCGACTTTGATGGTCCATTTGATCAATCATCGTCTCTTGGGCATGCTGAGATCAATTTTTTAAAGCACACATCTACTGAACTAGCAGATTTGTGGGTTCCACTTGAGGGAAAAATTGCTCAGTCTTCGCAGTCAAAGCTGCATGTGAGAATCTTTTTGGACAATAACAATGGAGTTGAAACGATTAGAGATTATTTGGCTAAAATGGAAAAAGAAGTTGGAAAGAAGGTAAAATTGTGCTTATTTTACTTTGCACCTGGAAATTGTTATCGATGATTTTACTTGTCTATATGAATTGTGCTCGCAGTTGAACATTCGATCATCACACAGGAATTCGATGTTTCAGAAAATATTTGGATTGCCGCCAGAAGAATTTCTTATCAGTGATTTTTCTTGTTCATTGAAAAGAAAGATGCCATTGCAGGTAAGACACCTCTTCCATTGGCCTTTTAGTTGGATAAGTTTCAAATCTCTCTACCCTATCAATTCCTTAGAACTATCTCCTATCCCACTCCTTCTTCCATCCCACCTCTCTCTAAACCAATAAAGGAGAAGGTAAGGACGTTTCTCAAACTAATTAAAGAAATAATCATAGTTAAGGTGAGTAAATAATGACATATAAAACTTGGGAATACAATGATTTTATCCTGTTAAATGCACTGTTGTGCTAAAAGAACAAATTGTTGATTACATTTTAGTCTAAAGGCAGTTACGTTACCCATCTTGATATTTTGTTTTTATTCAGGGGACTTTTCTATTATGTAGAAAACCAGGAGAACAAGTCACTAGTGCAACTACATTAGCTTCAAACATAATTGTAAAATGACAAGTGATTTGAACATGCATTATCTAAGCAAGTCACTGTACACATCTGATTACCAGTAACACTCCAAATTCCCCTAATGCTGATGCAACATGAAGATGGCTTTCACAGTTCCCAAAGTTATTTTTTCTTATCATCATTTTCTGTATAATCAAGTAGTTCACTTTCTAATTCTTTGATCAGTTCTTCCCGTTTCCAGTTAAGTTTTCGTAATCGTAGTTTGACACACCATCTGGCTTGCTGCAGGGGCGGCTTTTCTTATCAGCGAGAATTGTTGGATTCTATGCCAATTTGTTTGGACATAAAACTAAACTTTTCTTCCTTTGGGAGGACATTGAAGATATTCATGTGCACCCTCCATCCCTGTCAACAGTTGGAAGCCCTTCACTTGTCATAATTTTGCACAAAGGTCGAGGTCTTGATGCTAAGCACGGTGCAAAGATTCTAGATGGGGAAGGAAGACTGCATTTCCACTTTCACTCTTTTGTTTCTTTCAATGTTGCAAGCAGGTATTTCTGGTGCAAAGAACTCGTGCAGTTTTACATAGACGATGTAAATTTTTTGTCAAATACAATATATGTGTCACATGGATGTCTCAATTAAAATGGCAGGACAATTATGGCCTTGTGGAGAACAAGAATGCTGGAACCGGATCAGAAAGTTCATATTGCGGAACAACAGCTGGATGATGAGGGGAAGCCTGTTTTACATGAAGACACTGGATCCTACTTGGTTGTTGACGATGTAAACATGTCGCACGTTTACTCTGTGGTACTTCCTATCAGTGTAAGCATTTTACATATCGCTCTGTAATTTGAAAATGAATGTGCTGTGAACCATTTTAGTCAACTAATAATTGTAATCTTCATTTCATTTCGCAAATTCTAGTACTAAACAAATAATCAATCAAAAGAAGAAACACCATCACAAGCCATCATTTTTACATTCTTGTAGATGTTTTACATTCGTTTCTACATTGAACACTTACTGTTGAATTTATTTATTTATTTTTTCCCCCTGGGGACAATTCTACAGATAAAATCAGTGATGAGGATTTTTGACGGTGGAGAGTTGGAACATAAAGTGATGAGCAAGTCTGGCTGTCTCAACTATGTGACAACTGCATGGGAATCTGTAGCTTCTGATGTATATGAAAGACGAATATCTTATAGGTTTAGCCGTCGCGTCTCAACCTTTGGAGGAGAAGTTTCCTGTACACAACAAAAATCTCCCATACCAAATGATGGAGGATGGGTTGTGCACGAGATTATGACCCTTCATGATGTACCATTTGCTGATCACTTCCGTGTAAGTTTAGTTTCCTTTGCTAGGAAAAATTGGACTAGTTTCAGATTTTTAAACTAGTGTAATTGTTGTGCAAGTCAGACTTATTTCTTCTTGCATGCAGGTCCAATTCAGATACCAGATCGAGAAATCTACTCTTTCTCTTAACTCTTGCAAGAGTGATACCTATGTTGGTGTCACGTGGCTGAAAAACACCAAGTTTGAACCAAGAGTGACAAGGAATATTATTGGCAAGTTTACCCGTCGGTTGGAGGAAATACTGCAATTGGTGGAAATAGAGATCTTATTAGAAACTCAACTGTGAATAGGAATTTATCAAATTTCCATTCAGATTCAGGAATTCTGCTCAATCTCAAGTGCATTTTATAGCAATCGATCATCATCTCTAGGTGTCATACTAACTTCAATAATGGTAACATTGGCAAAATGAAACCCATTTGCATTCTGGGAATAACCTTTGGCCGATCGCCAAAGAATCAATTGCTCAGGTTTGACTTTTCGGTGCATTTACAATTTTTATTTTTGACGTTTAACCCATTATCCATAGTTCGACTCTTTGGACCCTGAAGCTTAGCTTTTAATGACTGATCTTTTCTGTGATATCTTTTCGTGTATTTTTTGATCCATGCAAAGGAACCTTGAGTATCAAATCAGTATTTTTGTGAAGTAATATTAGTCATGACATAATTTTTCTTATCAAACAATCTCTTCTAATGCAAATGCTGCTGTCTTTTTTTTATGTGGATTTTTAAACATCTCATCTAAAAGCTTATGCGGTTAGAGAGAGTCGTATGTTTTTCATTCAAAACTTGTCTTCAACAAGACCCCTCATGTATAGGTGGGGTTAATTATTTCCCATTATAGCCCAGCGCGCGCACATTTTCATTAAATGGGTGACGACAAGATTTGAACATAAGAACTTTGCTTGCTCTAATACCGTATTAAGGATTGTTTCATTGGAGAATGCAAAGTATGTTTGGGATAATGTGTTTATAAACACATTTAATTATAAACACTTTTTGATCAAATCACTTTGTCCACACATTTCGTAGGATTTACAAATAGTGTCCACTTTCCTACCACTCATTTCTATTGTTTATAAACACTTCCCAAGCATAAAATTTTCCGAGTTGCAGAATAGAACATAGCAGAACCAGCTAGATTGATTCATGATATGGATTGTAGTCTGGCAGTTGATTAATTAAGGGAACTGCAAGTGAAATTTTAAAAGTGGAATGTTTGGTCGGCAAGACTGTACAGTAAAATCGACAATATTTAAACTTGTTATCTCTTTCTTAATAGTGTCGAGCACTGTAGAATCCACTTTATCGAACAACCCGTAAGAAATTTCATTTTAAAAAAAAAAAAAAATCCAGGAAGGAAATCCTTCCAACATCATCCATCAAGAACATTAGGAATAGTATATATTGCAGTTGGCAGCATTATATTTTAACATCTTCCCAACAGAGAATCTACATTTGAAGCATGTTTGTCTAATCTTAAAAGGTTACTTTCATACAATAACTGTTTTTTACTTAAAATTAAGGAAAATGTCATATTTGTTAGTTCATTCCAGAGTGATATTACAAAAATAATTGAAAGTCTCATAATCTACAAGATTAGTATGTGAAATTTGATGTTCTTCAGAATATATGAAAATCTTTATCCCATAACATAAATGGGAAAAACACTAGAATACTCTGATATCGTAAAATATATTGTAAAATCATTTATTTCCAATTCTCCTTGTAAAACAAGTACTGTTATTGATACAAACTATTACTTGAACACTGTTTTTATAACATGGGCAATACAGTTTTATTATTAAGAAATCATTTATGGTTTTGTCTTATACATACATGTTACTACACTGTTACCCATAAGTTTAACAAGAAACAAAACTGCAGCAAAAGATAGTTTTTCCCGAATAAAATAGAATCCACAATTCTATGTTGTTCTGTGAATTCGACATTTGGAGTCTAGGTAAATGCATACACGACTTGTTTGACACACAATAGTGAATAAGACAAGAATGAACAAAAATAAGATTTTGATTCAATAACAAAAATAAGATTTTGATTCAATACACGACTTGTTTGACACACAATAGTGAATAAGACAAGAATGAACAAAAATAAGATTTTGATTCATTTTTTTTCTAGAGGATAGATTGTGCACACGAAATTGGATAGTACACTTTCCTATACCGTCAAGCACTGTAGTTAACTTTTGTATAACTTGTTAATATTGTATGGAGATACATGTACCATTACTAGACAATGTATACATGATTGGTACATAGAACTGAATATGATTAGACTCGACTATATATTGGAAACAATTTTAATTTTTTTTTTTCTTAAAGATATTTATGGTACACAGTATCGATTAAGAGTGGACAATCCAATGTATAAGATTTTAACTTTTTAAGGATGTGTTTGGTAAACTATATTGAATAGTTGACAATATAATGAACAAGATTTTAAGCTTTTTATTTTAATATTGCCCTCTAGTGTAGATTTAATTTTTGCTACTTGTTAATATAATATGGACGTGTATATACATTGATTCTCTGATAGTGTCCATTGTTGTTGAAGTTCATAAATTAATAAGATTGGTGCCCTTATTGCCAACCTTGCCATGTGCAGCACATGGCTTCCAATTCCATTCCGATCTGTACATATAATTCACATATGGAAACATATCAAAAACAACTACTTCTTCTTTTCTAGCCTTTCTTCAAAGTTTTGACATTCTGTCATTCATAGATGAACCTAGAGGGATCCAAACCAACCAAGGCTACAACAAGCCTATTGTTTTTCTTGATTTCATTCTACATCCTCGTGTCATGGGTCGACATGACGATCTATTCTTGGGGGTATTACGTGTCGATCTTTTCACTTATTGCTTCCTTTCTTCTTGCAGGATTGATCATTTTCGCGGTCCGTACCACCATTCTGACATGGATAACAGTGCTGGTGCTCCTAGCTTTCGCCGGGAAACGACGTTGAGTTCTTGTTATGGAGGGAAGGAGGATCACATCAGATGTTGCAATGTACTTAGCCCAGGTTGTTCTTAAAGAGAGAAGCCTTGTTGCCGTTGCTTTTGCCACATTTTTCAGCCTCATGGCAATGGCAATTGGTTAAAAACAGATAATTTTGGATGAAATATTCCTTCTTGTCCGGTCTTTAATTTTCTTGTATCTCAAGTTTTTTGTCCTTTCTTGTATACTTTTGAAGTGTATGGTAAAATGCAATGATGACATTGAACAGTGTTAATGATAATTTGTGTAGTGTCTAAACGAAAATGTACCATATATAAGTACCAAGTTTTTTATTTGTATAAGAAATTGCTCGATTTATATAGCATGATAATAATACCCCTTTTAAGGGTGAAATTTGCTATATTGGTTAATATGCATACATTTTTAGGCAATTAGTCAGGCTCCGGCACTAGACTTCACCTTTTATGTACACGGTAAAGTTTTATTCTACATGACATACCACTTATATTCAGGGGCGAATCCAGACTTTTAGTTCAGTATGGGCGGAGACCGATGACCATTGACCATCAACGATTATAATAATCAAAAATATAATTTAATACATATGTAAATGCATTAAAATGTAAAAAATATATACATATGAAAATAAAATTCATTACAACCCATAATGAATAATGTTTTGAAAATTGGAGTTAATATTGAACTTGAAAATTGTACTACAACTGAATTTTCTTGATTTCAATGGCGAATAGTGTTTATTGTACTTAGGAATAGGGTTTATATAGACAACTGAGTCATTATCACGCTGAAAGGAAAGACCTTGAAATGTATTTTTCGAATCAAAATATAAGCTAAAGATTATGCTAAACTTGTGATTGAATAATGTTTTGAAATAATTTTAAGATTTCGACCAATCGGGGTTCATGATAGGATCAATATTCAAAAAATATCTAAAACTCAAGATTGGGGATTTTGAAT
>CAIGRF010017287.1:0-11156 GCA_903798235.1 Fraxinus ornus
CCAAAGCCCAGATCAGAAAATGGAGGGAACCCTTTCCCGCCATTTTCCTCCTCATCTTCCCCATTGTACTTTACATGCTAATAATAATAATTATTATTTTCTCCTTCACTCTTCAGATCCAATACTGAAAGCTTTGAAAAAAAAAAAAAAAGAAAGAAAAGAAAAGAAAAGAAAAGGAAGAACGAAGTTCGAACATGGAAATCGTCCGATCTCAGAGGAAATCCTCATTTACATCCGCCCCCGCTGCTGTTCCGACAACCCAACTTTACCGCTCGGCACCGGACCTCGAAGTCCAACTCGAAGAATTTGAACTTTACGCCATTCAACGTCTCCGAGGTCTCTTCACCCTCTAGTAAATACACGGAATGCAAGCACTTTTAATTCCCAATTATTCTCCTTAGGGTTTTTGTTTATGAAAAATAACATAAATAATAATTAGAGCAGTAGAGAAAATGTTATTAGTTTTAAAAAATAAGGGAGTTTGAGATTTTGCCAGATAGTCGGGTTTAATTGGATATTGGTCTAGAGACTAGATGCATGATTCAACCGAGCTATAATCATTTCTTTTGTGGACTTTTATTCATTTCCTGTCCGGGGTTTTGGAAGTTTTGATTTTGGAAATTAGGTGTCTTTACCATTTTCTGAGTTTAGGAGGATGTACCATCTTCTTTAAGAAACATTTCAAATTTAGGGGAAAATGGGTTGTTTCTTATATTGGTGGTTTAAATTGCTCAATGCAGTTCTTAAAGGGATTTCAGATGGATTATCCCGAGGAAAGAAACCCGACGAATTGAAGAATTTGGTATGTCAAAAGGTTCCATGTTCTCTTATCTGCCCATAAAAAATACCTTTTTCTCCACTAAATGTCGTTTCCGAAATTACTCAAAGGAATTTGGTGTAGGTAGAGGATTTATGGAAGGCAAATATGATGCATCCGGAAGCATCGGAGGTCGTCAATAAGGATATCATTTCCCATTTTGTTCTGCGCCTTGTTTATTGCAGAGAGTAAGCTTATATATCCCGTGCTTTCTATTCTCCTCATAGTATTGTTGTTTCTCTAATTGCAAGACTCTTTTTGTTTTTTCTTCTTTATTTCTATTGGACGTCTTATAGAGAGGAATTAAGCAAATGGTTTCTTTCGATGGAGACTACCTTGTTTTGCTATCTCTTTCAACTTGAAAGTGCTGAAGCCCAGGTGTTGTTTAATTTATATAGTCTTAGGCTCTGTTTCCAGTATGACAGTTATCAAATTATTTACATCTGATGATTGATCTCTTATTGATTTCAATTTTGGCTGCAGAGGACATTGTTGGACAAGTTTGACCTGCCATGCAAAGCCGTAAGCATTGCTGAATATGAGGTAGTTTAAGGTTTCCTATGGCTTCCAAAGATCACTCATTTATCCGTGTCCTTGATGTTGCTTATTACCACAAAGTTTCAAATACATCATGCAGGTGTTGAATTTTATGAAACTTAAACTTTATAAAGGATTCATGAATTGCAATATCTTTATGTCAAATCATCAAGAAAATTAATTAATGCGGAACGTACCTTTGATCCATTGATTTGCATCTTGAATAATAAATCTTAAATTGCAATCTTTTAATCTTGACTTCTAGGTCTTTAATCTTGATTTCGTGTTCTTCAATTTGATTGTTCCCATCCTTCTTCTTGATTCTTGAATTTCTTTATGTGGGTTTTGTATCTTTGTTTTCAACATGCTTTCTTTTTTAATTCTTGGGTTGATAGGATGGCACAAAGAATGTGAAAATTGCATGTGAATTGGGAACACAACCCTATATATAGTTTTCATATGTATTCGACCCATCGTCAAATACAACTCTAATAGATCCGGTCTCTACACATAAAATCAGGCTGACACTTTATTTAGATGCCCAAAGTACAATTACTTAATTCTTTATTAGATCACCTTAATTTTGGGCTTAATTTTAAGATAGTCTTTATGCACATTTTTAATTACATATTTAGGCCCACATGACAAATTAATATTTTCCACAGCAGGCACTCCTTCATAAAATCACAAAACACATGGTTACCTTATATTCATCAAGTAACTTTTAACATTTTTTTCCTTGTTGTGCAGAGTTTGAAGGATAAATTGAACCAAGTAGCACGCTCCGTTGGGGCTCCACTTTTACCCAGTGGTATTTGCTGAATTACTTCCTTAAACTTCAGCAGCTCAGCTGGATTACGCTGCAATATTCAGCAAAATATCCACAATATTTATTTGATAGTTTTTGCTCTGATTTATTTCTTTTTCACTTTTTTGCAGCTGACACCAAATTCTACAAGGCATTGACTACTTGTGCCCCTTCCTGTTCCTCCCCATTTTCTCATTAAACAATTCTTTACTTCATCATACTGGCAATACCATTACATTAGCTATGGTGGTAGATTAAGTAGGCTATATACATGCATATTCTTCACAAATATGACATGACTCCTGAAAGAAAAAAATTAGATTGCTCTTGTGAAATTCTGGTTAGAATGACACTAGTAGTTGTGGCTTCTAGGTTTCCCTACTTTGATTTGGCGTTAGCCTTGGTTCTAGTTGATTTTCAACTTATTTGGTCCTTGTTTTCCATTATTAAAAAACCTGAAGGTTCCATTTGAGGAAGTTCCCGACCTTGTGGCGAAGCGTAAAGTACTTGTACAAAAGGGAAATGCTTATTTTGCAATGAACCAGGTGAATATATTACATGCTAATTGACTCACTTTCAATAGAAACTTGGTTTCATCTTTCAACTTAGATACGTGCTTAAGTGTATAATATCTTCTTGTAGGTGATTTCCCTTCTTATGACACAATATCGCAGCCATCTTTCAAAGGCACTTGCGTTGACAAAAAGGTTCATCGTAATTTTTCATTCAAAATTGTTTTCATTTTTTTTTCCTCATAAAGTGTATGCATTGTCTCTTTTTGTCAATGATTCGATTAGCTATCTTTGGGGTTTACAATGATAACTATTGAAATTTCTTCATGGTTATCCGGTTTCGATGGTCTAGGACACTACATCTTGTGACTCTTGTATGGTCTGGCAATGTCTCTCTATTAGACTATATACTTTGATGATAATTTTGTTATGCAGAGATATCAATAGTTTCTTCCAAAAACTTGTACCCTCTCAGATGCGACAGAAATAAAAAATGCGTTTTAAATTCGTCTGTCATAGTTCATTGGAACCTGAAAATAAATGTGCTTTAACGATTTGTCATAGCATTAGTATATTATTATTTATAGGCGCATTACATTTATGATGATCTATACACAAAGAAACTTTACATACAAAGCTTAGAGAAAATAAGGTGTGTGCAGAGAAATTCCTATAATTAATCCTTAGGTGTAATCTTCAATCATTGAGGCTGTCTTTCCTATTTGAAGAGGCAACAATTGTGGTGTCTTTAATCATGGAATCTTCAATTGTGGATTTATTGAGATTAGATAGCATAACATTAGTTAGTCTAACATAACCAATGGTAATATTTATGTTAAAAACCTTTTGAAGAATTTTCATATTTTCTACAGATCATTGTCAGTGGAAAAAAATTAAAGCTGGGAGAGTTTAAAATTGTCTTCATAAAATATGCATCTTAAATTTTGGAGCGTTTGTTTCTAAATTGACAAGCAAACTTAAAAGCATAAACTTTTACCGTATAGAATATTATAACATGCATTGTTTTCTTTCAGAAAATGGATCTCCATGATCAGAGAACAAGAAAAGGACAGACTAACTCCTGTGAGTATCCAGAAGTGATTTCATGAAAACTCTTTGTTCTGAATTACATTGTATCTAACCCCATTTGCTTTACATAGATTGTTGAAGCTCTATCCACAAGTTATTTAGGTCCTGACTACAGCCAGGTAATTCTAGTACTTATATCTGGAATGGCAGAAGTTCAACTTCAGTTGATTGACTTAGTATACTACTATTACAGCCAAAAGAATATGCAGAACTATCAATAAAGGACATTGATCAAGTTGCGAAAAGGTCATTCCCACTCTGCATGCGTCATTTGTTTGACAAGGTAACAACTTTGTCTATAGAATTAGATTTATTGTTGCTCTTCTTGCCGTTAGAGTGAAGTAAATGTCTTCATCCTCTGTACTTACAGTTAGCTGTCAGTTTATAAATATGTTTTCATCTTTTCTTTTATTTCTTCATGATCGGCACCACTTGTTGCAGCTCAGAGAGGATCATCATTTGAAGCATGGAGGTCGTATGCAACTGGGTTTATTTCTCAAGGTTATTTGCTTTCAAAGTTAATTATGAATTTCTGTTATATACCTTTCCATTAATATGGAGCTTTGGTAGGTGAGTTTGAGCATTTCAGGATGCAACAAGCTCATTTTGATGTGCATTTTTCTTTTTTTATTCAGCCATAATGTGTACCTAAAATTCTTTTTTACTGATCGAAGCCTTTATGCTTCTTCTTGAAAGTTATGTGGCATAAGTGTTTTTATAGACTGAGAGGAAGGGTGATTTATTGAAGTTCAATGATATTTGGAGAAATAATTTCTGTTAGTGAATGTAATATGAAAATATATTGGACGGGCTTCCAAATTATGCTATTTAATAACAAAACACTATTTCTTGTGCTAGCTAATTGAAAATGATATGTGTTTCTGCATATCTTGAAATTTGATGCGCTTGTTCTACATTTCCGTGATTATTTGTGTTGAACCTTTAATATACACACTAAAGATGAATTCTTGCTTCATCTGATGTCAGTAGAAGTGCATAAAAAATTAAATAGGAAAAGAAGTACCTCAGTTCTTCATCATGGCACTGAATTTGTGCGCTGCTGTATTTTTAGGGTGTTGGACTGAAGTTAGATGATGCCCTTGCTTTTTGGAAAGCGGAGTTCTCCCGAAAGGTGAGCATATTGATCCTTTTCTTTTTGTCTCATTTTTGGTTTCAAGTGAGAAAAAGTTGGACAGCTTGTTTAAATGAAAAACTACTTGCATTCACTGCAACCTATTTTTGAAGCATGTACTGTTTTATCAAAGCATTAAATGGATGTTATCAAGAATTGGAATTGTCCATATGAGAGAGTACACTAATAACATTGCCTGGACCACGAATGGTCCTAATAATATTAATAGTAATAAATGAAAATAAATAGGAAAACTGAACTGGTTCAGTACCAAAGGAACACTGGGATTGCCACACTGGGATTGCCCTTCGATATCCATCTTTACACCTTGCTGCTTTTGTGGACAGAATTGGATTGCAATTGTATAGTAATTAAAAGGATAGTAAAGCTACTTCATAATTTCCTTCCGGGCTCATTTCTTGCATTACACGTCCCTTCCATTGAAATTAAAGTGTGCTGTGTTACTTTTTTAGGTTGGTGCCGACAGATTCGACAAAGAATATGCATATAGCATACGCCACAATTATGGAAAAGAAGGGAAGAGAACAGTAAGTTCAAATTATCCTGATTGACAAGTTTTTCATGTACCAGTGGTTAGATTGTTAGATCGTTAATTCCACATGAATTTCAGAATCACTGTCCTCCCTTTGCTGGTCAACTCGAATAATTTGGCGAGACTTTACATTGATGTATTCAACTTTTTGATTCTGAAAACAATCTAAATAATAATATATGTTATGAATTTTAGTGTTATATCAACTAGTTGCCCACAATTTTATGAAGTGTTGCTTTTGTAATAGGTCTGATTGACCAAAAATCAATTAATGTAAGACATTCATTGTGAAACAAAGTGTTATTTAGGGTGTTCTAGCAGGTCTAGAAGCTAGTAAAAATGATCATACACTGGGCTTGCTAGCCTCAACATGCTCTCTGGCTGTGCTTTCTCTTTGAAGAAAAGAAAGAGGAAACTATATAATGTCTGGAATCAAAACGTATAATTAGTTATGATGGAAAAGGGAAAGAGTGGAAGAAGTATTAAAATAATGCCCCCATTTGGGCTCCATTTTAATGTGATTTTGGGAGAAAATATACTTTGAAATAGTGTGATTTTCTGGAGAATGCATGATTAAAAGACAAGGAAACGTTTTGGGTTTATATGTAATATTATTTATAGAAGAATGTGTGGTTGAAAATTAGTTTTGAAAAGATGTATTTTGGAAATAATGGAGCCCAAACAGGGGCAATATGTTTTTCTCAGTACATCGAAGACAAGGGGGCAAAATGAGAACCAGGATGAATAATAGCCTAATTTTTTATTCTGATATCATTTTGTAAAACAGACATTGACATTTGGATTGTAATTTTCCTTCTCTCCCATGTTGAGATGTAGATCTGTCACTGGGTCATCCAAAGAGATTGAATGTTGGAGAAAGACTATATATTCTATTTAAAATGGAGAAAAAACTATGAAGGATTTATGTACTTTGTTTTTTATGTTCCTTTTTTATTTCCTTGCGATGTCTGTTAACCTAAGGTGTTGCATTCACGATTGATATAGAACATGAAGAAATTGCTTGAAATTCACGTTTTTTTGTTTTCTTTAATTTTTGATACTCTATCCTTTGAGGATTGCAGGATTACACTCCCTTTTCATGTCAAAAGATTATAAGTTCAACCCCGGGCGTTGGAGATCATCATGGATGTCCTTATCGTCATTTCAGGTCAGAACTCCTATAAGATAACATCCTTCTCTGATCTTCTAAGCTCGGTTCTACGAGGTTCCAATCAATCATACCTTTATTATGTGGTCAGCTTTACAAATTTCTACATACCAGTGCATGGTATACAAGTTGAAATACAGCTAAGTAGAAAATCCATCATATGACTGGCAATCATGCAACAGCCTTCAAGAAATTTTTATTTTATTCAGGAAATTTTAACTAGTGCTCAAAACAATCGAAATTTTGTTCCCATATAAGAATTTGACCTAATTTGTCCAAATAAATTTCCGTTTTTGTTGATGACTTGCTCTTCAGTCTTATGTGTTGTCATTCTTGAATTCTATCATCTTCATTGTGGTTTCAATCATTTTATTAAATTATTCTTGCTTTAGTTGACTAATGATTTGGATTTTTGTAGGAGGGTTTGAATAATTTGATCTTATAAGTTTTAAGATTTTAACTACATTTCTCATAATTATGATTTGATCAATATCTTTTTAGTTACTTTTCTTTTATTATCAGTAGTTTCAATTTAATGAACAATTAACCTAATGCCAGAAAAGGTATCACTGCCGTTAATTTTACCCAGCTAAACTTTTAAAACAAGTTAATAAATTAGTCAGAACTGTTGAGTCAGCCTGATAATTGAATGACTATTAACCAACAACCAGTAACATTAGAAGCATCACTTTTTCGTGCTTATCTAATTATTTTGCTCAGGCATTTTTGACCTTTGGTTTCCATTTTCTGGCTGGTTCAATTCCTGAGAAATTGATTGTGTTTGCCTGAGCAGTGAGGAGAATTTGAGAGAAGCTCTTGCTAAGATGGGAGTGGGTGGTCGTGCTGTGGAAGAGATCATTGATAAAAAGCGAAACAGACATTTTCAGGTTATTATGAGCCTTGCCCTCATCACTTCCAAGAACTCCTATAGTTATCTTTGATTAACTGTTCAAGCAAGAAGTTAGATACCTTTAAATATTGTTTATGCAGTTAGCATGCACCTTGACTTTTGAAGCTGTTCATGGGGCATCATGTGATGCTGGGATTAATCATCCAAACCAGTACTACATTGATAGCAAAAGGATATTGGAATCAAAGGTAAAACCGTAGATTTTTGGACCCCAATAGATTTAAGTGATTTGCAGCTACTCCGGAAGATTAGTGATGGTTCATTTTTCATATTTTCAAACTAAGGATATACAGTTGAAGGGACTTGGTTTTATTGTTAGTCCTATTCTTTACATTTTATTTGCATTCTGTTGATATATTATTTTTCTTTTCGCAGAACAATTCCAAGAGTCCATAAAGAGCAATTGGTTTAGTGTTGGAACAGTCCCTACTTGTTGCCCAAATCCTCTGCAAGTTATTGAATCCAAAGCTTCTCAACATTTCTCTCAACTTAGCATATGTAATTTATTATCAATGATGTCTTGATCTTACTATAAAGAACACAATCACGAGTTCTATAAAAGTACGAGAGTCTATATTCAAGTTTGTTTGTGAAGCTATTTTGTATAAAAGAGGGAGATTGGAGTAAAAAATAAGAGATTCACAAAAAAGCATTCTGAAAAAGTGAAGCATTGCTCTGTTCTAGACTTCTAGTCTTGAATTATTTTATTTTTAGGTTTTTTAATAGGAATATTTTAAGTCTTGCCCCTTTCTTGTCATGTCTCTTGAAGTATTTTGACTATTAATTGGTCAGTAGATACCATAAATGGTAATTATGCTTTGTTCAGCATTTAAAATTGTATTGAGTATTTTTTTAATTAATTGTCTATGGTGCCTTTATCTAATATAAGCACACCTTAGTTTTGTTGAAGTACCGGAGTCTATATCCGAGTTATTCAAGTTTGTAATGTACAACTGAGAAATATTGAAATCAATAAAGGGATGGTTTACTTGATTAGAGGGCTATAATTGATTGATGATGTCATAAATAGTAATATTATGCGTTGTGTATAGCATTCAAATAGTGTTAAGAAGAGTGTATTTTTGTATTTAATTGCCAATGATGCTTTAGAGAGATTGAAATTGATAAAGGGATGGTTTACTCGACTAGAGGGCTATGGTTGATTGATGATGTCATAAATAGTAATATTATGCTTTGTGTAGCATTTCAAATAGTGTTAAGAAGAGTATATTTTTGTATTTAATTGCCAATGATGTTTAATCTCATCCAATCAACACATGCTCAAGTTTTGTAGAAGTAGAAGATGAGTGTATAATGTGCAAGTTATTTTGTATAAGAGAGGAAGATCATAATTTAAAAAACGATATATCTTGATTGTACATAGAGAAGAACACCGTGTTCAAGTTTAATAAAATGTACAAGAAAAGTTTGTAATGTGTGAGACATTTTGTATGGGGGTAATATCGATTCAATAAAATAATATATAATGATCTTATATAAAGAACTCGTGTTCTAGTTTCGTGCAAGTCATTTTGTAGGAGAGGATGAAAAAACATCCACAAAAAAATTATGATATTCAACCAGAGTTTAGATGATCATTAATTTATATAACAATTACTTTTCTATCATATAGATCAATGATCATCTAGATTCTAGACTATAGATAAATACCATTATTCAAAAACTAATATCAAAATTTGATCTAAGTTGACATGGTTCACTCCATTAGAGAACTTTAATTGGTAATTATGCTTTGTGTGGCATTCAAAACTTGTATTAAAGAGAGTAATTTTGGCATGAATTCCTAACAACTATGTACTTTTTTGGCTAGTACAATTTTCTTGCCCAATAAATAGACTCCTTGAGATTAATTGGTAATATGAAAGGGACATGTACCTATTTTCTAAATTATTTGCGTGAAAGATAAGAATTATTTATTATACCATACATTCTTTTTGAAATCTTGTGTTCATAATCTTTACTAGCATTATACAATTTTCCATTTTAGGCGAGCATAGAATATAGAGTGCTTCTTGATCTTCTGCCATTGGGAGCTAGGCAAGACTCTGAAACTCGAGATACACAATGTTAGAATTTTTGTAGGTTTGTGGTTTATATTTCAGGACCTTGCTAGCGGTACATAAATTTTCACATTCACATAATTACATGTGGCACACATCCAACTTTTAATTTAAATCTCACACTTTCACATCAACTATCGGATGATTGCCACATCACATTATGTAATCCTTTATGTACATAAATTATGTACAACAAGAATTATCCTATATTTCAAGAGCCATATTTGCTTCAGTAGTAAATTGAGGGAAAATTAGGGATGTCTTCAACTTATTTAACTGTGTGAACATGGGTCTCTACATGAAGAAAACTATTAGTATAAACCTTAAATTTGCACTCAACTTTCAGATGAATTGAAGAGGATTGTTTTAAGTGATTTGATAATTTTGTCCTCCAATTTTGAGTCACGTGCAATTTTAATGTTCATTTTGATGATATTGTTCATATATGAATCAAGATTCACATACTGAAATAACTTGAAAATCTAAAGTCGACTTTTAAATTTAAAAACCCACAATCCACACGACATAAGATGTTAAGGAACTCAACCCTAGTTTACCATAAATTTCTCATCAAATCTAGTTTGTTGATTTATGTCAATACTATTGACAAGTCTCATAAGTGATAAGTCATAGTAAACCAACCAAACAGAGATTTATGACTTGACAACCAATGTACAAATAACAAACCCACTATTAAATCTGCCAAACAGAAGAGAGAGTGACATTTTGCACTAGACGACTAAGAAACTCATTATTCATCTTCATCTTGACAAGGGATTGGGGGTGAGGTGGGGGGGTGGTACCCACAGACTGCTCATTAGATGTGACTTACATTAAAGTGAAGTTTCTTAAAATGGAATGAGGTCTACATATCATCATAACTGAGGTTGAAATTGTTTGTTCATTTAAGGTTAAGAATTTGATAGATTATGTTCTCTCTCCCAAGCATTATTCACCACTCACTGGGCATAAAATCTTCTTTAAATATCTTGTTACAATATCCCAAAGGAAAGAAAAAGAAATTTATTGGTCCCCAATAATCAAAACATAATCGTTTTTACTTTACTTTCTTAAATATTAGCTGATTAAAAGTAAAGTATGAAGAGAGAAGTAGCGTAGTGCTTTTTGTGTTTAGTCAAATGACAAAAAACATAATTGTTACAAAACAAGTCAATACCAGAATTGCTCTGATATCATTTGTTAGGATTGATATCACTTGTTGTGATATCAATCACCGGATTGAGATGTTGAAGTTATATGGCAAAATAATAAAGTATGTAATCAAGAACAAAAGAAGACAAGAAGACAAGAATATGACAGAGGAATTAATAGATTTTATTGCACCACAAGAATAATGGAGAAGAGAGAAAAATATTACAATGATCCTATAAACTAGTAATCATAAATCTCACACTATAAATTGTATAGAAGGGCCTACTATTTATAGAAAACATGTAGGAGACGTCCAAGACCTCTGGTATAGTTGTTGATGAAGTAGGATGCCAAAAACTAAGTCCAAAACGAAGTAGGAGAAGAAAAACGCGAAAAA
>CAIGRF010017287.1:14770-38640 GCA_903798235.1 Fraxinus ornus
GAATTCGAGTCACACCCAAATTTTAACAATAATGCTAGTTGTTGCCAAATTCAATTAGTTTTGAACGAATAGTTTTGAATATATAGTAAATATTAGCAGGGGTAGAGCCAGCCCATCGAAATAGGTGGTCCCAGAGTTGAAGGAGTGGGGGCCCACGGGGTTCGCTGCCCCCAATTTTTTTTTGAAACATTATCTGTTAAAATGAGGAAAGTGCGCACAATGTGATAGAAAAACTAATCCCTGAAGGAACTTCTGGTGTAAAACATTGTTGACCCAAGTCTTTATACATACTATTATACTTTTTCGAATTTCTTCCTTATTGCCTTGCACTGCTAATGTCTTTTCTATATTTCATAGCATTTACTCAAGTAAATAATTGATTTTACAAGTGATCATTTTTTAAAGAGGTGTCTTTCATTGTATAACTTTAGCTGAGTGTGAAAGATCGTAACGTGGAAACTTAGAGGAAATAAACTTCGTCCTTATACTTGGTTGGTTTACTCTTCTTTGGACTTTGGAGATATATTATCTTAAATAGAAAGTGAAACTGAGAGAAAAATTAATGATCTTTAGAAGTGTCATTCATTTGTTGTAAATATTAACCCGTAGTGGAACTGTTAGATATGAGAACCAGCTAATATTTTCGACTATTAGCTAACTATAGTATATACTGACTTCCGACTTGTCTCTTTTCATGGTAGTAGTTTAGAATCCATAAATAAATATTTTTTCTCTATAATTTCTTAAATTAAAACATATTGATTGAAGTTTTTTTAATTTCAAATGTCATCATTCCCATCCAATGTTACCGTCCATTTTCAGAACCATATTTGAGAACATATTTGATAATTACTTTTAACACCAACACCAATACAAAATGGTAAATACAAAAAAATAAAATAATAAAAAAATAAAAAAACTGGGGGGAGGGCCCCCCCTTGGCCCTGAATATTAGGGCTTGTGGCAAGGTTTATGTTTATGCTATTGTTTTTGTAGAAGAGCTAATTAAATAATGGGAAAATTGCAGTTACGATATCAAATATTTCACTTTTTTACAGATTTTGCTCAAACATTTGTTTTGTTCCAGCTATGGTACCAAACCTTTAAAAAATTCACAGCTCAAGTCCGAATGGATGGAAACCGTGAGTTTGACTGTTACTTGACTCCAAAAAATTATTTTGACCAAATCAACAAAGGGCAAAATGGTAACCACATAATTTTAAAATAAAAAGAAAAATTAAAAAAGGTAACACTATTCACCTTCTTCACAAACCACCCCCACTCCACCAAAAGCCATTGGCCGCCACTTTCCGCCACCGCCGACCACCACTTTCTGCCACCAACGGTGGAATCACCTCCCAAATCGCTATGCTCGTCCCATTCAAACCACATCTTTGCTATGCTTTCCTTCTTAAAGCAGGTCTTGTGGTCCTCCTCTTCTGGCGAACCAGAAACAATCAATCTATAAGAAGGTATTGGCTTAAAACAAGTAGCTTCTCACCACAGGATTCACAGAGCTGGAGAAGATTCATGTAAAATTTAGCTTTCACTCATTCTCTCTCATCCAATTTCTCCAAAATTCCATCGATTTTCTCCTCGTCGACCCTGTCTTTCACTCCAAAACTCTTTGACAAAGTCTTCAACTGTGGGTGCACATAAATTGCAATCCCTTTGGCATTTATTTTTAATTTTCTGGACAAGTTTTTCAGCTCTCGAACTTCAACCTTTTGTCTGGGGCTCAGTTGAAGAAAGATGACAAAGTCAACAAGTCTGGAAGTTCATCTAGGTTGTCTCCTCTGTAGTAGTGCAATACTTTTTTGGTGAGCTCTCGTAAATCTTGTATGACATTCACTTTTCTCCTCAAAGTGGTGGTCGACAGTGGCGGCCAATGACTTTGGGTGGAGTGGAGTAGAGTGTGGGGTAGGGGTGGTTTGTGAAGAAGGTGAATAGTGTTGCCTTTTTTTTGTTAAAATTATCTAGTTACCATTTTGCCCTTTGTTGATTTAGTCAAAATAATTTTTTGGAGTAGTTAACAGTCAAACTTACGGTTTCCATCAATTCGGACTTGAGCTGCGAATTTTTTAAAGGTTTGGTGTCATGGCTGACACAAAACAAAGGTTTGGGCAAAGTCTACAAAAAAGTGAAAGGTTTGGTACCGTGACTGTAATTTTCCCTTAAATAAATTATTTTAGAACTACTTTTTTTAAAAGTTCTTGTGATCAGACAAAAAACTTTCAAAAAATTATCCACATGAGCCCAAAAATAGCTTCTTAATCTCATAAACAACTTTTTACTTTTCGAAAGCCTATCAAATGGACCATATTATGTTTTGATTATTGACGACCAAGAATTTTCTTTTCCTTTTATTTTGGGAATTTGAACAAGAAATTTCAAATAGATTTATAGCCAAGTGATGAATAATGCTTCGAAGAGGAAATAAAACCTGTCGAGATTTTAACCTTATAAATAAACGAACAATTTTAACCTCGGTTATTATGACATATATACTTTGTTCCATTTTAAGAAAATGCACGGTAAATCTACTTTAAAGATATTTCTAATCAAGAAGTGTTCCAGAGATCAAATGATTATGATAAATCTACTATAACACGTGCTCGTGATTCACCAAGCACTAAGCGCATCAACAAACACATCCAAACATATAACTTTTGTAAAATGGTCGAGATTTATTTGAGATTACAAGTGAGTCTAAAGAATTTCAATTAATAAGATTTTCATTGCCATTCCATCTGCTCTTAAGACATTTCTAATAAGGTTTAATTCATTTGTACAGAATTCTGTTGGACCGTCAGAAAACTCCCATGGGGTGGGTGGCGTGGGCCCCATGTGAGTAAAATATTTAAAAAAAAAAAAAAAACCCACCTACCCTCCTATTTTGTCTATTTTGGCATAATTCTGTGGCTCCATTTTCTGTACATGTAGTGCAATTGTTCTAATAAAGACATGGTCGAGAGATCAAATGATTATGATAGTTTACTAATACAAATGCCCTTAAACCACAAAACACCAAGTGTTGCCACATACACTTTTTGCTAGGAATTTGAGAACGTGATATGAAGTATAGATCGCACAAACAATAACAAGATTAAAAGAAAACAAACAAGAAGATAAAATTGGTAGAGGAACCGAATATTTTATTAACAACCAATGGAGAGAGAAATTACAACTTCTACAACTTAAGGTCTAATAAACTGAATGAAGAGAATACTATTTATAAGAGACATGTCCAAACCCCAGAATAAACCTAAAATGTGGAAACTATGTTAAAAATCGCGTAAAATCGAAAAATAAGGAAATAAATTTGCTGCCCGTCGGTCAAGCTAAGCGGGCGAGAGCCCGTCGCTCGAGCGATGGCTCAGTGACAGGCGGGCGACAGACTCGCTGTTTTAATTTTGCTCATCTCGCTCGAGCGGAAGTCAAGCGTCCGTCCAGCGTTGTCAATCCATCTTTTTTTCTTCTTGGACCCTATTTTCACATCTTCAAGCCTAATATTCCAAAACGCGAAACTCCAGACCAGATTTGGGTCACAAAATTCAACAATCTCCACTTTGACACAAATTTCGGTACAATGAACGAAGCTCCAAAATCTCTCCACCTGGTAAATAAGTTCGACTGCAGCGAAACACACTGAACTCTTCAAAATGAATCAAACATCTCCAACACTCGAAAATATTCTTCCTCTTCCACCATATCCAAACACGGATACAAATGAACCCAACCCGCGGGTTCCCAAAATTCACAATGAATTCAAATTTTACCAAATAGGGTCGAAACACACCATGTAGAAGAATCTCCACTAAATACTTTAACTGAAGGCTCCTAGTTAGACTCGTCACCTTCAACAACTCCAAAAGCATGTACATTTAGATCAGCATCCCTGTACCTATTTTCAATAGGTCTCTCCCTAGCCGTTGAATACAATGGAATCACAGACTGTGGTGGCAAAGCAAAATTACCCATATCTCCTGAACTTGACAGAGTAGTATTCTTCAAAATAGACCCAAAGCCAACTCCCAACGGTACTATACCAAATTGCATTTCCACCACGGTACCAAACATATGCTGGTGTTTCTTCACTGATTCTACCCAACCCTGCAAGATGTATAATTGGGATTTCTCCATCCCTCCAGTTCAACATGGACACCCTTCCGGACCTTCATAACTCCACATGCACTAGAGAACGTGTACCCTCTTGAATCTAGGGTACTCAGCGATATGATGTTCTTCTTCAAATCTGAAACATGTCGAACATGGCCAAGTGCTTTGATTGTTCCATCCACCAACTTCAATCTGACTCTCCCAATACCAGCTACCTGACAAGATTCATTATTTTTCATAACAACGACACCTTGCGTCAACGTTTCATATGATTTAAACAGATCCCAATTGGGACTCATATGAAATGCATAGGATGTATCCAAAATCCACTCATCGTCAGACTTAGAATCCACGTCGAAAATTGTTAAAAGATCTCCCTCACTAATAAAGTTCTCTGCAATGTCTGCTTCACCCAAAGTCTATGATTGCCTCCCACGATTTGCAGCTGAATTACCCTTACTATGCAACTTCTTACAATCCCTCTGGATGTGTCCTTTCTTCTTGCTGTAAAAACAGATCATATTGCTAAAATCTACCCTCGAATTGCCCCTTCACTGATCACCACAAACCACAAGAGCTTCATCGACTCTGGAACTCATCTCTAGAACAAGCTCCAACCAGATGCTTCATCTTCTTCTTTGAGAACAAGGCATCATACACGTCTTCAATGGGGAGTGTGTTACGACTGTATAAAATTGTGTCCCTAAACGACGAAAATGAACCAGATAGCGAGCACAACGGGATTAAGGTCAAGTCTTCTTCATCATATTTTACCTCTAACGTCTCCATATCAGTGACAATATCCTTAAACATGACCATATGATCTTCCAGTAATCTACCTTCTACCATGTGATGAGAATAAAGCATCTGCTTCAAATGCAATTTGCTGGTCAGACATTTGGTCATGCACAATTTCTCAAATTTCAACCATAATGCAGATGTTGTCTTTTCCTTCAAGACGTCCTGAAAAATATTGTTAGATAGATGAAGATGAATTGCAATCCTTCTGTTGTCCAAGTTGTGGGCATCTTATCAAATCCCAACAAAGTATCATCCAAATCCATCCGCGCCAATATAGCTCTCGTCTTCACTTGCCACGAAGAAAATATTGTATTGCAATCCAACAGCGGAATATCATACTTCATGGTAGCCATCGATAACAAAAAACCTCGAACAAATCAAATCATTGCTATGCGGAACTGTTAAACCTTAGCTCTGATACCACTTGTTAGGAATTTGAGGAGGTGATATGGCATGATATGAAGTATAGATCGCACAAACAATAACAAGATTAAAAGAAAACAATTATTCCAATACTCCAAGCACTGTCAATCCATCTTTTTTCCTTCTTGGATCCTATTTTGACATATTCAAGCCCAATATTCTAAAGCACGAAATCCTAGACCCAATTTGGACCTGATTTGGGTCACGAAACCCAACACTTTCCAACATATAATTTTTATTAACATCTTCGTGATTTATTTGAGAATGTAATTGAATTTAACAAATTATAGTTAACGAGAAATCGAATTATTTTAAGAAATCTACTTTACTACATGGGATCTTGACCCATCAAGCACTAAGCGTCCTCCCTAACACTTTCAAACATATAGTTTTCATTAAGATCAATGCGATTTACTTGAGTTTGCAAATGAGTTCAACAAAGAACAATTAATAAATTTTAATTGCCACTACCCGTACTCTAAATGTATTTCTGAACTTGAGATATAATTATCCTAAAAAATTACTTTACTACAACACGTGCTCTTGACCCACCAGGCAAAAAACCCTTCCAGGCTTAACGTTGTTGTGATTTATTTGAGATCGTAAATGAGTCTTAACAAATTACAATTAATGGAAGCGACATCCAGAAGGGGTAAGGATGGTGCATTGTCTTGGTTGGCGGCTTGCTATCATCCCGTCTTAATGGATTTAGCTATATTGAATGTAGCCAGTGATGTTAATTTCATGTGAGAGTGTTGGAATCTTCCAGATTCATCAGATCACATATTCAGCATGCTCTTCTCCAGCTCATCAGATCACACATTCAACAGCTCCTTCTTCCAGCTCCTTCTTTCATCTCTAGCACATGCTCTTCTTCTAGATTCTTCTTCCAGCTGTTAGTTTGTTAGATATATTGTTAGCAATTTAGTCTATAAATAGAGCTATGTATTCAATGTATTACCTGAGCTTGATGATTAATAAAATGTCCTTACTCTCAAGTTCCTTCAATATGTTTTTCATATTGAATCTATCTTTTAGTTCTCATTTTATTCCCTGCCAGTTAGTTTGGTTTCATACGATTAAGGAATTTAACAGAGAGCTTTTTTCATAAAGACGCTTAAGATTTTCAACATCACTCTGTCTACTCTAAAATATTTCTAATCTAGACTTGATCAAGATACTGAATGACTCTAATCAAGCACTAATGTACCCCCACAAACACTTTTAGATGTAATTACATTAAAATCATTGTGATTTATTGGAGACTCAAATGAGTCCAACAACTAACAATTAATAAGATTTAACATATTGTTATATTCCTTCACATCCTCTATATGATGTCTCTCCATGTTTGGAATGGAGACACTTTAAGCCAATTTTGGGTACACACCAAAATCAACACCATCCCTGTGGTGAAATGACTACAAAAGGGATTAAGAATTCATCATTTAGTATTGATAGCACTTTTTGAAGGTCATTGTAGACACTTGAATTGCCATAACATCTTTTGTAAGTTTGAACAAAGCATCGTGTTTATTTCTATTTAACCATCCGCCAATTAAGAACATCAAAAGCATTGCCATATATCTTTACAAGCATCCCACAAGCATCTATACAAATTATTTTTTTCGTTCAATCAAATATTTTGTTGCTTGTTTTCTCTTAAACCTAGAAATATGAGTAAGAGATACTTGAAGTAGGACTTTCTTTTGCAAAAGAAACCCCACTTGAAGAATTCACATCACTAAATACGAGATTTTTATTGGAACTTGCTTCACATCTCACATATCAAATCATAAATAGATAAGTAACTTTATTATCCTCATAAATATCACTACAATAATAAGAGTAATGCTATTCATCTACACTGTTGTTACAACTCCAGTCTAGGTGGTTGGGGTTGTAACCCCAGTGGGGATGAATAACATTTTTGCAATAATAATTAGCATATTCTGAGTTGTATATTGGATCAAGCACAATAGCAATAACAACTGATTAATATTTTCCATTTCCCTAGTACTCGTCAAACATTTTTCATTTTAATAGCCATTTCACCCAAAAGATAATCACCACTTAAACTTCATTATTTCAATTCAGTTATAAGTGAACATACTCCATAAAGATAAAAAGTAGAGCTCACATACAATGAAGTACTAAACTTTAAAGTTATTTCATAAAAGCCTTTCAAAAACTTGATAAAAATAGAAGTATGTTCCCAATCAGAAGTTCTAGGAGATCTACCCATTCTTTTACCACTATCATACTCTTAAAAATAATTTAAGTATTGTACATCATCACCATTTCTAACCTTTCAAAAGCATTTTAAAATTTTAAAGTGACTTCCAACATCACATATGAAATTCCACCTAGTTGATATATCTAAAAGCACAAGTGTTTTTCAATTAATATTTCTTGACTAGCACATTCCTTAAATTTTATTCTCTATTAGGAGAATATTTTAATATATTTCAGTGCATAGTGAATATTAACAATTGAATCATGTGTTTTTTTAAATCCTTCGCATACAATCAAATTAATAATATACGCACAACACCTAGTGTTCAAATATTTTCCATCCAAAACATACCCATCACTACTCCTACCAATCAGTTTCCTCTTAAGATACTAAATAATCGTTTCATTTACAGTTGCATTGTTAATGGTAATTGTAAACACTCTCGTAATACCCCCATAAATGCAAATAAGTCTCAATAGCTTTACCAATGATTTTACTCCTACAGTTAGCAATCACATAAAACTCAAAATTCATTTATGAAACTTCCAATCAGAATCAACATAGCCAGTGTTTGGGCTCCGTTAATTCAATAATTTCTCCGTCTTCATTTCAACACACATTTTTCAGTAAAATAATGTCACACGTAAATTCAAAACTTTTCCTTCTTTTTTAACCACATCCTTCAAAAAATCCATCCTTTTGAGGTTTTAAGCAACCAGCCCAACAACAACAGTCCTCGACTTTGAAAGCAGATTGATCTTGCACATAGCTCAAGTAAAGGCTTTCTCTGTAGAGGTCATGGGAAAGAAACCTCATTGGTTCTCTACAATGCCCTTATCACTATTACAAAATATATTTTTCCAAAAAACTACATTATAAGAACCATGCAATGTGTACATAATTTTTATCTACACTCCATGTGAGTGTTGTGTGAACCATTATGAATAAAATTATGTACTACTAGACTTATCCACATTATAACGGAGCTCAAACAGGGGCATAGTGTAATGTGAGAGACATAAAGTTTTGAATGGAACTTCAATTGTCAGTACTAATTGAAACTCTTTGATATTAGAGGATATTTTTCAATCTCAATTTTTGATCCAAATATAAGTAATAAGAGGAAATTACACTAAACCAAGTGTTTAGTTTGCACTTTTAAAAAATCAGGAATATACATTATTTAATCAAACATCAGGTATTAAAACTTACCGTTAATATCAATAATGATAATATAATTGACTCAAAAAAATTATTTTGACTAAATCAATAAAGGGCAAATGGTAACCACATAATTTTAACATAAAAAGAAATTAAAAAAGGCAACACTATTCACCTTCTTCACAAACCACCCCCTCTCCACTCACGGTTTCCATCAATTCGGTCTTGAGCTGCGAATTTTTTAAAGGTTTGGTACTGTGACTGGCACAAAATAAATGTTTGAGCAAAGTCTGCAAAAAAGTGAATGTTTGGTACCGTGACTTCAATTTTCCCTTAAATAAATTATTTTAGAACAACTTTTTTTAAAAGTTCTTGTGATCAGACAAAAAACTTTCAAAAAATTATCCACATGAGCCCAAAAATAGCTTCTTAATCTCATAAACAACTTTTTACTTTTCAAAAGCCTATCAAATGGACCATTATTATGTTTTGATTATTGACGACCAAGAATTTTCTTTTCCTTTTATTTTGAGAATTTGAACAAGAAATTTAAAATAGATTTATAGCCAAGTGATGAATAATGCTTCGAAGAGGAAATAAAACATGTAGAAATTTTAACCTTATAAATAAACGAACAATTTTAACCTCGGTTATTATGACATATATACCTTGTTCCATTTTAAGAAAATGCACGCTAAATCTACTTTAAAGATATTTCTAATCAAGAAGTATTCCAGAGATCAAATGATTATGATAAATCTACTATAACACGTGCTCATGATTCACCAAGCACTAAGCGCATCAACAAACACATCCAAACTTATAACTTTTGTAAAATGGTCGAGATTTATTTGAGATTACAAGTGAGTCTAAAGAATTTCAATTAATAAGATTTTCATTGCCATTCCATCTGCTCTTAAGACATTTCTAATAAGGTTTAATTCATTTGTACATAATTCTGTTGGACCGTCAGAAAACTCCCATGGGGTGGGCCCCATGTGAGTAAAATATTTTTTTAAAAAAACCCACCCACCCTCCTATTTTGTCTATTTTGGCATAATTCTATGGCTCCATTTTCTGTACATGTAGTGCAATTTTTCTAATAAAGACATGGTTGAGAGATCAAATGATTATGATAGTTTACTAATACAAATGCCCTTAAACCACAAAGCACCAAGTGTTGCCACATACACTTTTTGTTAGGAATTTGAGAATGTGATATGACGCGATATGAAGTATAGATTGCACAAACAATAATAAGATTAAAAGAGAACAAATAAGAAGATGAAATTGGCAGAGAAACCGAATATTTTATTAACAACCAATGGAGAGAGAAATTACAACTTCTACAACTTAAGGTCTAATAAACTGAATGAAGAGTATATTATTTATAAGAGACATGTCCAAACCCCAGAATAAACTTAAAATATGGAAACTATGTCAAAAATCGCGTAAAATCGAAAAATAAGGAAATAAATATGCGGCCCGTCGGTCAAGCTAAGCGGGCGAGAGCCTGTCGCTCGAGCGATGACTCAGTGACAGTCGGGCGACTGACTCGCTGTTCTAATTTTGCTCATCTCGTTCGAGCAGAAGTCGAGCGTCCGTCCAACGTTGTTAATCCATCTTTTTTCCTTCTTGGACCCTATTTTCACATCTTCAAGCCCAATATTCCAAAATGCGAAACTCTATACCACATTTGGACCAGATTTTGGTCACAAAACCCAACAATCTCCACCTTGACACAAATTCTGGTACAATAAACGAAGCTCCAAAATCACTCCACCTGGAAAATAAGTCTGACTGCAACGAAAACACTGAACTCTTCAAAATGAATCAAACACTCGAAAATATTCTTCATCTTCCACCATATCCAAACACGGATACAAATGAACCCAACCCGCGGGTTCTCAAAATTCACAATGAATTCAAATTTTACCAAATAGGGTCGAAACACACCATGTAGCAGAATCTCCACTAAATACTTTAACTGAAGGCCCCTGGCTAGACTCGTCACCTTCAATAACTCCAAAAGCATGTACATTTAGATCAGCATCCCTGTACCTATTTTCAATGGGTCTTTCCCTAGCCGTTGAATACAATGGAACCACAGACTGTGGTGGCAAAGCGAAATTACCCATATCTCCTGAACGTGACAGAGTAGTATTCTTCAAAATAGACCCAGAGCAAACTCCAAACGGTACTGTACCAAATTACATTTCCACCACTGTACCAAATATGTGCTGGTGAATCACTGATTCTGCCCAATCCTGCAAGATGTATAACTGGGATTTCTCCGTCCCTCCAATTCAAAATGGACACCCTTCCGGGCCTTCATAACTCCACATGCACCAGAGAACGTGTACCCTCTTGAATCTAGGGTACTCAGCGATATAATGTTCTTCTTCAAGTCTGAAACATGTCGAACTTGGCCAAGTGTTCTGATTGTTCCATCCACCAACTTCAATCTGACTCTCCCAATACCAGCTACCTGACAAGATTCATTGTTTTTCATAACAACGACACCTTGCGTCAACGTTTCATATGATTCAAACAGATCCGAATTGGGACTCATATGAAACGCACATGATGTATCCAAAATCCACTCATCGTTAGACTTGGATTCCAAGTTGGAAATTGTTAAAAGATCTCCCTCACTAACAAAGTTCTCTGCAATGTCTGCTTCACCCGAAGTCTATGATTGCCTCCCACGATTTGCAGCTGAATTACCCTTACTATGCAACTTCTTGCAATCCCTCTGGATGTGTCCTTTCTTCTTGCTGTAAAAATAGATCATATTGCTAAAATCTACCCTCTAATTGCCCCTTCGCTGATCACCACAAACCACAAGAGCTTCATCATCTCTGGAACAAGCTCTAACCAGATGCTTCATTTTCTCCTTTGAGAACAAGACATCATACACGTCTTCAATGGTGAGTGTGTCATGACTGTATATAATCGTGTCCCTAAACGAAGAAAATGAACCAGATAGCGAGCACAACGGGATTAAGGTCAAGTTTTCTTCATCATATTTTACCTCTAACGTCTCCATATCAGCGACAATATCCTTAAACACGACCATATGATCTTCCAGTGATCTACTTTCTACCATGTGATGAGAATAAAGCCTCCGCTTCAAATGCAATTTGCTGGTAAGACATTTGGTCATGCACAATTGCTCAAGTTTCAACCACAATGCAGATGTTGTCTTTTCCTTCAAGACGTCCTGAAGAATATTGTTAGATAGATGAAGATGAATTGCAATCCTTCCGTTGCTTCTCCTCTGTTGTCCAAGTTGTGGGCATCTTATCAAATCCCAACAAAGTATCATGCAAATTCATCTGCGCCAATATAGCTCTCGTCTTCACTTGCCACGAAGAAAATATTGTACTGCAATCCAACAGTGGAATATCATACTTCATGGTAGCCATCGATAACAAAAAATCTCGAACAAATCAAATCATTGCTATGTGGAATTGCTGAACCTTAGCTCTAATACCATTTGTTAGGAATTTGAGGAGGTGATATGACGCGATATGAAGTATAGATCGCACAAACAATAACAGGATTAAAAGAAAACAAATACTCCAATACTCCAAGCGCTGTCAATCCATCTTTTTTCCTTTTTGGACCCTATTATGACATATTCAAGCCCAATATTCTAAACACGAAATCCTAGACCCAATTTGGACCTGATTTGGGTCACAAAACCCAACACTTTCAAACATATAATTTTCATTAACATCTTCGTGCTTTATTTGAGAATGTAATTGAATTTAACAAATTATAGTTAACGAGAAATCGAATTATTTTAAGAAATCTACTTTACTACATGGGATCTTGACTCATCAAGCACTAAGCGTCCTCTCTAACACTTTCAAACATATAGTTTTCATTAAGATCAATGCAATTTACTTGAGTTTGCAAATGAGTTCAACAAAGAACAATTAATAATTTTTAATTGCCACTATCCATACTCTAAAGGTATTTCTGAACTTGAGATAAAATTATCCTAAAAAATTACTTTACTACAACACGTGCTCTTGACCCACCAGGTAACAAACCCTTACAGGTTTAACGTTGTTGTGATTTATTTGAGATCACAAATGAGTCTTAACAAATTACAATTAATGAAAGTGACATCCGAAAGGGGTAAGGATGGTGCATTGTCTTGGTTGGCGGCTTGCTATCATCCCGTCTTAATGGATTTAGCAATGTAGCCAGTGATGTTAATTTCATGTGAGAGTGTTGGAATCTTCCAGATTCATCATATCACACATTCAGCATGCTCTTCTCCAGCTCATCAGATCACACATTCAACAGCTCCTTCTTCCAGATTCTTCTTTCATCTCTAGCACATGCTCTTCTTCTAGATCCTTCTTCCAGCTGTTAGTTTGTTAGATATATTGTTAGCAATTTAGTCTATAAATAGAGCTATGTATTCAATGTATTACCTGAGCTTGATGATTAATAAAATGCCCTTCTTCCCAAGTTCCTTCAATATGTTTTTCATATTGAATATATCTTTTAGTTCTTATTTTATTCCCTGCCGGTTAGTTTGGTTTCATACGATTAAGGAATTTCACAGAGAGCTTTTTTCATAAAGATGCTTAAGATTTTCAACATCACTCTGTCTACTCTAAAATATTTCTAATCTAGACTTGATCAAGATACTGAATGACTCTAATCGAGCACTAATGTACCCCCACAAACACTTTTAGATGTAATTTCATTAAATCATTGTGATTTATTGGAGACTCAAATGAGTCCAACAACTAACAATTAATAAGATTAACATATTGTTATATTCCTTCACATCCTCTATATAATGTCTCTCCATGTTTGGAATGGAGACACTTTAAGCCAATTTTGAATACACACCAAAACCAACACCATCCCAGTGGTGAAATGACTACGAAAGGGATTAAGAATTCATCATTTAGTATTGAAAGCACTTTTTGAAAGTCATTGTAGACGTTTGAATTGCCATAACATCTTTTGTAAGTTTGAACAAAGCATCGTGTTTATTTCTATTTAACCATCCACCAATTAAGAACATCGAAAGCATTGCCATATATCTTTACAAGAATCCCACAAGTATCTATCCAAATTATTTTTTTTCGTTCAATCAAATATTTTGTTGCTTGTTTTCTCTTAAACCTAGAAATAGGAGTAAGAGATACTTGAAGTAGGACTTTCTTTTGCAAAAGAAACCCCACTTGAAGAATTCACATCACTAAATACGAGATTTTCATTGGAACTTGCTTCACATCTTACATAACAAATCATAAATAGATAAGTAACTTTATTATCATCATAAATATCACTACAATAATAAGAGTAATGCTATTCATCCACACTGTGGTTACAACTTCAGTCTAGGTGGCTGGAGTTGTAACCCCAGTGGGGATGAATAGCATTTTTACAATAATAATTAGCATAGTCCGAGTTGTATATTGGATCAAGCACAATAGCAATAACAACTGATTAATATTTTCCATTTCCCTAGTACTTGTCAAACGTTTTTCATTTTAATAGCCATTTCACCCAAAAGATAATCACCACTTAAACTTCATTATTTCAATTCAGTTATAAGTGAACATACTCCATAAAGATAAAAAGTAGAGCTCACATACAATGAAGTACTAATCTTTAAAGTTATTTCATAAAGGCCTTTCAAAAACTTGATAAAAATAGAAGTATGTTCCCAATCAGAAGTTCTAGGAGGTCTACCCATTCTTTTACCACTATCATAGTCTTAAAAATAATTTAAGTATTGTACATCATCACCATCTGCTAACCTTTCAAAAGCTTTTTAAAATTTTAAAGTGACTTCCAACATTGCATATGAAATTCCACCTAGTTGATATATCTGAAAGCACAAGTGTTTTTTAATTAATATTTCTTGACTAGCACATTCCTTAAATTTTATTCTCTATTAGGAGAATATTTTAATATATTTCACTGCATAGCGAATATTAACAATTGAATCATGTGCTTTTTTAAATCCCTCGCATACAATCAAATTAATAATATGCTCACAACACCTAGCGTTCAAATATGTTCCATCCAAAACATACCCATCACTACTCCTACCAATCAGTTTCCTCTTAAGATAATAAATAATCGTTTCATTTACAGTTGCATTGTCAATGGTAATTGTAAACACTCTCGCAATACCCCCATAAATGCAAATAAGTCTCAATAGCTTTACCAATGATTTTACTCCTATAGTTAGCATTCGCATAAAACTCAAAATTCATTTATGAAACTTCCAATCAAAATCAACATAGCCGGTGTTTGGGCTCCATTAATTCAATAATACGTTTTTCTCCGTCTTCTTTTCAACACACATTTTTCAGTAAAATAATATTAAATTCAAAACTTTTCCTTCTTTTTTAACCACATCCTTCAAAAAATCCATCCTTTTGAGGTTTTAAGCAACCACCCCAACAACAACAGTCCTCGGCTTTGAAAGCCGATTGATTTTGCACATAGCTCAAGTAAAGGCTTTCTCTGTAGAGGTCATGGGAAAGAAACCTCCTTGGTTCTCTGCAATGCCCTTATCACTATTACAAAATATATTTTTCCAAAAAACTACATTATAAGAACCATGCAATGGGTACATAATTTTTATCTACACTCCATGTGAGTGTTATGTGAACCATTATGAATAAAAATTATGTACTACTAGACTTATCCACATTATAACGGAGCTCAAACAGGGGCATAGTGTGATGTGAGAGACATAAAATCTTGAATGGAACTTCAATTGTGAGTACTAATTGAAACTCTTTGATATTAGAGGATATTTTTCAATCGCAATTTTTGATCCAAATATAAGTAATAATATCTTCAACAACAAGCCTACAAAGTGAAGGATCAAAATTAGGACATGTTACGCTACAAAATTGTCTAAACCTCTGACCCTTGATAAAGCTAAAAGATAGTTCATCCAATAATGTAACGTAGCATGTCCTAAGTAATATATGTTTTAATTATATTATTATTAATATATATCATCAATCATTAATCGAATAATGATATTTATCAGTTTAGATGGCAATTTGGCTAGTACTACATTATCCAGTATATAAAAATACATCCCAACTTCAATAAACACCATGATAATAGCTCCACACACATCTACATTGGTGCTAATCACCGTATTGATAAACAACATTATTCAATACAACCTCTATGGAGGGCAAATTGGTCAATCTAACATTCCATTATTAAGACAAAAGGACAATTATATTAACACAACAATTTTTAATATCTGCACCCGTATATAAACTGCAATGAAGGTCTCCGACTTTTATCAATTATGTTCTATATCTTTAACTTTTTAATCGTGTGCTAGTCACCAATCTTAAAACAAAATTAGCATATCTTGTCTCATATCACGACTTTTGTCTAATTTTTTGTGCTAAGGTGTATTGAAATTAGGGAAGATTATTTTGTTAGTTATTTTGCTTGATTAAAATTAGAAGAACTCTTAATGAATTTTATGGACGAAAACCTTCATTACAGACAAGATTTGAAAAGTAAGAGAATGTTTGAGGATAAGCTTGTAATATAAAAAGTTATAGATATAAGTGCAAAAATGAGCAAAGATTGAGGATGTTCAATGTAATTAAAATATGGTGATTGTAGTGTGAATATAATTACATCAGGACAAATACTTGAAGGGCATTTGTGGGAAAACCTCGTAACCAAACAAAGTTCCAGCTGATTTAAGGATTGGTCACACGAGTGACGAGTGCCTGCCAAACAAAACTATTCATTCTTGGACCACTTCATATCTTGACACGTGGTTTTTAATTTGATATAACTCATCAGTTTTAATGTTTTATGGTCCCTTCTCTGTACTGTTCATATGTCCCACAACCACACCATTTTCCTCAGCAAAATCAATTCAGTTTTAAGTTTTTAACTTTTAATCACTTGCTCAGAAAGAGTCCAAAACCAGAAGTAAAAAAAAAAAAAAAAAGTAAATAAATAAGGGTTTTGGAAATTCAACTTATGGGATCATGATACTGCTACTGTTATTTCAGACTTTACATGTGAATACATGAAAGGTATAGCTGTATATATAAAGAGGCCGTGTAGTAAGAAGAAAGAACTGAGAAGATAATAAATAGAATTTTGTGGTATTCTGAGGTAGAGTGATAAGAGTAAAATGGGGAGAGGAAGAGTAGAACTGAAGAGAATAGAGAACAAAATAAACAGACAAGTGACATTTGCTAAGCGTCGAAACGGGCTTTTGAAGAAAGCTTATGAACTTTCTGTTCTTTGCGACGCTGAAGTTGCCCTCATCATCTTCTCTACTAGAGGAAAGCTCTATGAATTCTGCAGCAGCTCAAGGTATTGATGTCTATTTGTATGTATGATATGGTATTTGTTTTTTCAGTTTTGAGATCTAAAAATTGGATCTTTTTTATGAAGAGAGTTTGTTTTTTGCCATTTTAGTGAATGGTTTGGAGTGTAAAGGACTAGGTTTTGTTAGATCTGCAAGAGGAAAGTATGAAAAGAAGCTTATTTCTATATTTCTGAAGCCTTTGAAATTTCATAGGATAGGATCAGTGATTTATTTCATTTTATTTTTTTTCATGGAAATACAATCTGATGCTTTACTACTTGTTGTAGATCAAGCAAATTATCCTGAAAACTCATTTTCGAATTTGATCTCAGTGAATAATCTGATTTATTAATTGCAATTTGTAATGTTTTACAACCCAAAATATATTAAAGCTAGGGTTCTTAATTATCTTTTGGTTAAAATAGCTTATTTTATCAGTCTTTCTTTAATCTGAAAACCTCTAAATGAAGTCCAAATTGGAGGTCAGATTTCTTTCTGATATGTGAAATTTTAATTTACTTATTTTGGATCTAGATGAAATTATTTTTCTTTTCTTTTCGATGGGAAAGAGGAGGGTTTATTTTTCATGTAATTAGGGTTTGCTTTCATTCAATTAATTCCTCCCTCTTCAACTCAAATCTGAAGATTGATATGATTTATTTTTATTGTGTGTTTTGTCTTGATTAAAGGCAGTCTTGTGTCCAGTTAAATGCTTATTTCCCCACTTTTGGTACTATTATGCTATGCAGCATCCTCAAAACACTGGACAGGTATCAAAAGTGCAACTATGGAGCACCAGAGCCAAATGTATCAGCAACTGAGGCACTGGTAAAGAAATAATTAATTACTCTTTATTTTAATTTTACGTAATTATTTGATTGTAACTGTTTTCATTCTATTTTGCATTAATAAATTTAAAAAAGAAAAAAATCATCGAACTTGAAATGCAATGAGAGATGAATCTTCATAGGTAAATTTGTCACTGACAAGTGTATCTGAGTTTCACTGGTAAGGTTGGTATAGTAAAGAAATTATGCAATTTCTTCTTCCTCTTTAAAACCTAATAAAAAAGTTGAATCCCCTTAAATATTGTTTCTTACAAAATTTGCAATTTTCATGGATACTTTTAACGAAATTTCTTCCTTCATAAAACAATGAATTTGAACCTTCACTTAACTCTACGATGTGGTTATCTCTAAAAGTTCCCGATGATTCTTAGCTTTTCACTTTCTCTACTCCAACACGAATAATCTTAATAATTTCCCACACTTGATTTAATGTCATTGCATTTCCCCGTATTTCCAACCTGAAATTCACATTTTAATGGTTGTAGTACTTTTCCACTTTCCCTTTTAAGGTAGGTCGAAACTTACACAAGATATACTAAAATCGAGAATGAAGGAAGAATATTTGTTCGAGTAACTCTTGGACATATGGTAGTTACATCGGTACATAGGTAGGATTTTTTGAAAGTTATGCTCAGCTTTACAATGTAAATTCTAAATAGACAGTACTATAGTGCTATAATGCAATTGAGTAGATCTAATATATAATAACCACGAGAGTATATTCCAATATGCCATTGAAATGAACGAAAAAGACATGTTTAATACACAATACTGAATACAGTAAAACGTGGACAAGATTTTAGTTTCACTTTTTCTTAGTATTGTCTCGTGTTTTTCAGTCCACCTTAACAAACACGCCAAAAAGGTACAGTTTCAGGCTCTAAATCTTGCATATATGCAGATTATCTTCTTTCACTTAATAAGGGCTTAAATCATCCAACTTGAGATATAATTATTTTTACAGGAACTGAGTAGTCAGCAGGAGTATATGAAGCTTAAAGCTCGATATGAAGCTCTACAGCGTTCACAAAGGTTTTTCAGTCACTAGGACTTATATTCTTTCATCTTTTTTTTCTTTTTCTTTTTCGAGTTAAAGTCATGGAGGAATGAAGTTTGTATGAACTCATTAATCATGTTTTAATTTGGCTGCTAAAAATCACCACCAGGAACCTTCTCGGCGAGGATCTTGGTCCTTTAAACAGCAAAGAGCTCGAATCACTTGAGAGGCAGCTTGATATGTCACTGAAGCAGATCAGATCAACAAGGGTACACCTACTTGATCTAACATTCTTCATATCCTGGTCAAATTTCGTGCACTCAAAAAGTCTAATCGCAAAATGTTATTAACTCGTGTTGATATGTTGATATTTCCACTTTATGTATAGACCCAAGCGATGTTGGACACACTCACCGATCTTCAAACAAAGGTATACGACTAAGTTTCTTAGTAACTATACAGAAATTGTTTGACATATACTCGATTGTTTCATTTACATATATTTTGGTTTCTAAATATGGACAGGAGCTAGCACTTAATGAAGCAAATAATAGTTTGAAACACTGGGTATGCATACTTATGAAGAGAATTAACTTATAAGTTGTTAAGTTGTATTTGTATTCAATTATAAGTAGTGATTAAGCAAATTAAGCGTTGAGGGTGATTTTTGTAGTTGATTGAATCAAACCAAGTAAATCTGCAGTGGAATCCAAGGGCTCAAGATCAAGATCATGTGAGCTATGGGAGACAACCAGCAGCTCAACCTCAGACTACTGATGCTTTCTTTGACCCACTGGAATGTGAACCTACTCTACATATTGGGTATGCCCTTCGTTAAGATAGAACCATAGTTTCGCTAGTTTTTGAATTGAAGTCTCGTATATGAGACAGTAATACAGTATTATATAATAAAATTTTGTTCGACTCAATAATTTATTTATATTTCAGGTACAGTGATTCGACGGCTGGCCCTAGTGTGAATTACGTATCAGGATGGTTGCCATGACAATTTAACGATGACTGGATTAATAAGATCAGCCCATGCTATATTGTTACTGTCTTGTGTATTTTTGTTGCTTTCTCCCCTGTTCGTCTCTACTTCCTGTCTTTGTTGCTGATTGTAATAGGTGTCCAAGTCATTAGAGGCTGTGGCTTGTAGTGTGCAACATCAAGTCAATCTTTGCTCTAATACAATTTAATTTCAAGCCATGTTATCCATTCAAGCTGCAATTTATCAAAGATCTGATAACGATTCATGTTGATTCAGAAATATAAAGGGATGTGCATATTACAAAATTTACTGAACAAAAACATAGGACCAGAAGATAAGATTTTAGTAGTAGGAAGATAGCATGCAGAGTACCAGCATCGAATGATTTTGACTCAACACCCGAATCATGCCTTAATTGTGACACTGCACAGGCATAAACCTAACGGCTTTATCTCAGAAGTTTGCCATTCAGTGCCGGGGGCAGCATTTGGATTATACAACAGGGTTTTGTAAGTAGGATCCTCCTGTAACGAGAATAGCAGAAGTTTTCCATCCAGTACACAAAAACAAAACCCAATGCTCAAACTTCCAGTCAAGGGAACTGGCACCATCTTCCACGAATTGTCTGTGGGGTTGAAAATTGATAGTTTCCTCTCACTCTTCCACTCCATACAAAAGAGCTTCTCGCCCAGCACTGCGTGGGCAGTAACCATAACACAACCATTTTTTATCTCACACCAGGTGTGTCTCTCAGGGTCATATATGTCAACAAACCTTGAATTTCCGATAGTAAAACTTGACCTCCCACCCATAACATAGAGCTTCCCCTCGATTCCACAGGCAAAACAGCCCCACCTTGGTCGGCGCATACTCTCTATTAGAGTCCACTTGTCAGTATCAGGGTTGTACACTTCCGTACAAGAGAGAGATTCTCCGTCCATCCCATATCCTCCAACAGCATAAACCATGCCATTTACTTCGGCACAAGCAAAGTCGTAGCGTGCCACATTCATGCTAGCCAATTTGCTCCAGCTGCAATAGGTAGTCATTTATTACAGCATACCAATGCCAGACAAGGAAACAAGATTTTATTTCTTGCTACTATAATCAGTGCGATAAGTGGAAAATGTTGAAGCAAACCAATGATTCCACATATTTTAGGTCGCACAAGTGCCAATTAATGTTTGAAACAGTACACATTTTTCAATCGTTAACTTCAGCAGACATGTTTACAATCATTTCCCATGGCATTTCGTATAAAATGTTTGAAAAGGAATTCCACCATTTGATAGGTAAAGCTTTTTAAATATGTTATATAATAAGAATAAAGTTGAAGAAGATCCCACAACATTTATGGTCACAGGAAGAATGTCTCCACTCTTTTCAATTCAAATTTGGCATAAACTTGAAATTTTCTTAACCATGAGCAACTTGCACGAGGTCTTTGTTCATAGTGAGGAACCATATCGAAATCTCAAGTACCAAGTGTTAATCAAGGCTAGTTAGTTGACTTCAGGAAGCTTTCTAGCTTCAAAATCTACTATACAATCTAAGTCATTTATTCTAATAAAATCTTCCAGAACTGAGATGCAATTTACAACAGTAGACAGGACACCTTCAAGTGTCTACTAAGAGTCAGAACTCACAATATATTAAATCTTCATACGTCCTGGGATCCTACAATTATGATGGAATTTATGTGTAGAGGGCTGGGTCACTGACAAGGGAACACTAAGTCACAAATGCTGTTCTGTTCTAAACGTAACCATTTATTTATTTATTTTTGCAAAATCTGATTAACACGTTAGTTGACCATCCAATTCCGAGGAAGGCACCTAGATAATATATTTGATTTTAATCAACAATCCATGTTTTAAGAGTTTCACTCTAATTATGAAACCTTTTCCAGTTCTGTTTTGTGAAGCCATTCTTGGATCCAATAAGTTGATCTTGGAAAAAGATATTTTGGCTAAATGTACCGCACAAGGGAAAATGGGAAAAAAGGAGAATGGAATAAAATAAACCTGTTGAGGCAAGAATCATATTGGTAAACATCTGCTAAGACGGATCCAATTCCATATTCGTCATCTTCTTCAGCATGACCAGCAATGACAAGAAGCTTCCCATTGAGAACCACAACACCAAATGCAGCTTTAACAGGACCAGGCATAGGTGGGAGTTGATGGTGTTTATGTCCATAACAATCTAAAACCTCCCAGTGGCTCTCTATTCCTTCAGCATCCACAGTCAGGACATAAAGCCATTCCTCAAGCATCCCGGCTAGTTTACGAACAGTGATGAACTCTTTGCTTTTGATAAATGACCTCCACCGCTTGCATACAGCACCCATAGCGGGGAAATTAGATCGGGGAACGAGAGCAAAACAGTATTTTGATACATCATCTGGCAATCCAGGCAAGATGGGAACATGATAATCATCAGTAACCTTAGAAATTAAACGACGATTGCTTTTAGAAGCTGGAGTATCTTGCAGGACTGAGTTGGAGAAACACATATCTGATTCAGTAATTCTCTTCTTCACACTAAACATTCTTCAAACTGCTAACTATAAGAAATTGGTAACACAGTAATCATTTAAGCAAATGTGACTCTCAAAAGCAAACATATGTAACTAAAAAATTGGTACCTGATTAAAGAAATTCATGATATCCTTCATTTATGGGGATTCTACTAGACCAAGGCATGAAAGATGTTGCAAATCTGATCGCAAGAGCTGTGAAGGCCAAAGATTTTCTATGCTGCGTCCAATCAGATTCAAATTCCATACCACTTTTACTGGTCCTACTATAATTCTGCTTCTTCGAGCTATCAGGAATGATACTAAATTTATCTTTTCGTGAATTGATTTTTCCCCCACACACTGCCCGAGTAACTACAAACAATAATTTTCAGCAAGCCATGAAAATATCAAAAGGAAACAAAAACTTGTACTAATCAGTAATGATGAACTAGACAGTGCAGATATACCTGCCAAGGCCATAACCTAAGACGTCTTAACCTCCCGTTACTTCCATTTCTCTGTAGTAAATAATCACCTGTACTTGATGGTAAAAGTAGAGAAAAAGAACAAGAAAATAAATCAAAAAATTCCTGGGAGCCTAAAAATTTGTGACTGGAGATGATATTCCAACAATAACATGTTACAACTTGGTTATTCGTATGACATATAAAGAGAATCATTAAACAACTTGCGTTTCAGGCAATATTATATTAACTTGTGCTTTTGATGAACAACTTGCCACAGAAAAGAATTTACTCCGAATTTGTCTGAATACGACAAGTCAGAAAGCAAATTAGATTTTTCACGAAATTAACACAAAGTCAAGTGATCACTCACCATTGGCCACACACCAAACACCGTATTCCCCCCGCCCCTCGGTGGGGAATAAAAAAAAATTAAAAGAAACATATACATTCAGAATGAAGGAATATCAAGATCTGATTTTTCAGCGATGTAGCAATTCCATTGCAGCACATAAAACTAAAAATGATAAGTGAAAATATAGAAAAGATCTTGTGGGGGGTAATTGGATCTAAATAACATCAAATTTAATTATCACAATCGACTAAAAAAATTAACAATTAAGAAAAGAACCCACAAATAAATCTGCAGATGCTAATGAATTAATCCTTATTGCAATGCTTACCCGTATAACTGTAATAATTGGATAAACCCCAAGTAAAAAGATGGAAGCAGATAATTGATTAAGGAAAACAATTTACGGAAATTGTAAGGATATGAAGAAATGAGAGAGAAAGATCTGAATAACAAAATAAGCGTGGAAACGGGGATATAAGGCATAAACTATTAGACCCGACCAGAATATTGTCCTAGATCTCGGGTTCTGGTTGAATCGGGGGCTCGATAGTTGTAATGGTGGATATTGCATATATTAAAAAAAAAAAAAAAAAAA
>CAIGRF010017308.1:6837-17400 GCA_903798235.1 Fraxinus ornus
GTATCTATGTGAAAAATAATATTATACTATAGGAGCATAATGGGAACGTAAAGGCACTATAATTAGCATAAATGGATTGAGTTAGGTGACTTGACAAATTATTGCAATATGAAGTAATTTGAGGTGTTTAGGACATGCTTGTCTGCATGTTGGACAATGTTTGTAACTTTGTCCAACATATGGTCTCTACTCATTTAATTTTGTAGGGCTAAATCCTTTGAAAATCACGGAATGTGGACACTCCATCAATTCAAGTAATTAATGTTACATACTCACACATGTGCATACATACCGTGTGAGGACCGGTATTGAGTGTGTGTACGGGGTTCCAATTTACGTAGTCACATAATTAAATGAAAGAAGAACAATCTTTTAAGTATTGCACACAACACTCATATTTTCAGAATCAGTCTGTATATACCTTATATATACCTTATATGTACATATAATTTCTTACCTCCACCATTCTATGTGAATACCTACAAAATAGTTTGTCGAAGCCTTCCGACCCTCTAAGTCGAACTAGAAAAAGAATGATAATATAAAATGAGAAGTAAAAAATATGAATGGAGTAGTAGGAATTTTTCCTTGCACCCCCATGCCACCCCAGTCCCACACATGAATATATACGTATGGTATGGTTGAAGATAATATTTAGAAGAAAGTTGAAAGTTAATTCTTTCATTCATATACATATAATTATTTGTCTATGTAGAACACGTCGACTACAGTCCAAGTTAAACCCTTGTTTGGTAGAGATTAAATTAGTTATGACTTAAAATTTTAATTAGATTTTAATCCAAACGAAACAAGGGCTAAATATTGAATATCAAAGGGGAAATAGTCATATGTGGACGGTAGTAGGTGAAATCGGATTTTTGATACTGACATGGATCATTTCATTATTGGAATATAGTTTTTGGAACCCAACATGGTCACGTTTAACAATAAATTCAATTTCAAACAAAAAGAATGGGGAACCAAAATGCCTTGTGTTGATTTGCATTAGGAAGAGGATGGAATAGGAAGTCTATTCCAAAAATGTGGGCCAAAAAGGGCTATTTGAATCCGTCGGAAGACAATATTAGTCTATTTCATATATATATTGGTCCCATCAATAAATTGATAATATAATTTTTATTTTTTTTTGGGAGTAGGAGAAAATCGAATTTATTTTTATGATCTAAAGGAAGGGAGAAAATTAGGGTTTTATTTCATGGAAATTGTTCTTTGTATATATTTAAAATTATTACTCGTATAAATGAATTTTAAATATATACAAGAATAATTTTTCTTTCTTTTATTATCTACTACACAATCTTTTAATCGCATATTTTTTTTAAAATTATTATTCCTCTGATTATAATGAAGGGATGGATTTTTAGGCAGAAAAAAAATAATGTAAAAAAAAATTCATGTGTGATTTTTTTTTTTTTTTAGCCCGACCTGAAATTTAGTCCTGAATTCGTTCCAGATTATAATGTGGAATAATGGGTTCAATCTTGAATTTATTACTTCTTCCTCAACACTCTTTACCCGTTTAGTTAAAACAAAAAATTCATAAGTCAAAACGTAAAGCAATTATATATAACGAATTCAAAAGGGTCCAAACAGCACATTGTTCCATGCTACAGTTTTTGCAGAACCAATGCCTTGTTCCAATAATAGAATTAAAAACATCTTTTTAACACTGTCAATTTATACAATTAATGTACACAAATTGGTGTAATTTCACTAAGAGAAATCCTTGCCATACAGAAACAAAGAAATACGGGGGAGAGACAAACATGTGGGTCCCACTATTTTTAATAATATTTAAATCAGGTGGGACCCACATCCATGTGAGTTTTCTGTAGAACATCTGGCACAAAAATCTTGTACATTCAGCTTAATTGTTTCACTAATCTGTACACAAACCCCAAGTAAATAAATACCAAACTCAATGCGCGTGTTCATATCAATATCAAATCTTTCGTACCATTTAATTAATTAGCTACTTTTTAGGCATGCATGCATTCCTTGATTACTAAGGTACTCGATCGATTGTATAATCCTTGAACGGTATATAATTAGTTTAATGGTAAGTATCAAACGTGTGTCACGCTGACAAACTCAACTCATCTTTCTTCTTTAACTTTCTTAAATTAGCGATCGAGAAGTAAATAGTATAAAAGAGGGTAAAATTTGAACACGAGGAGAGGTTTATTGCCACACGAGTTTGACGATGAAAATTGTAGCGATAAATGTACGACGGAATGTACGAAGGAATGCTTAGGACATTGGGTTGTGGTGAAAACGAACTTCATTGAATTGTTAGATTTTTCTGATACAATTCAGAATTCTTTGGACTACGTTTGCAAGTGGCTTCAAACATTCTCGTACAAATTTGGATGCTAATGCTGTAAACGGAAGAAGAAAAACTGTCATTACATTGCTACACGGATTTTTGTCAGATTTTTTAAATGCATCAATCTTGTCCGTATGTGTGTATTTTCCCTCCTCCAATCTTTCAACTATTTCTCTTCATTTTAAATTCCTGTATGTTTTCTGTGAAAAAATCATGTAGTCATAGCAGAGTTCTATTATGATAGAATATTAAAAATAAAATTATAGCTTCTCTATCTTTTGATTATTATCGAGAATTATTTAATTCCCCTTGAGAAACGTGACTAGTATTTCGGGGCTAGTAACTAACTTTTTTTAGGGTTTGTTTGGTGTGACTTAAATTCAATTAAAATTAAAAATATAAGCGTTATTGGGTCTCATTTGTATAATAAAAGTCAACTATAACTGTTAGTTATTCAATTTTAATCTGATTTTAATCTCTATCGAACACGCCCTTAGATTCATAGACGAGCTATATAAAGTGAAAATTGACTCGAAACTGATTTCACACGACAAACTATAATCTAGGTTAGGACCTAGTACGATCAAGTATAAGTATCATTTATTAATAGAGCACAGAAATAAAATTATTAATATTACTTGGAAATTGTTAGCCTATTAAGATAAAATTTTATTAAATTAATAACAAGAAAAAATGACACTAAATTCTAAGTGAATAGAATATATTATAAATATCACGAAACAATGCAAAACTACTTTTGGACAAGTGACATAATGGCTCTAAAAGTGGTTAGCATCAAAACAATATTGTTGACCTAGATAAGGTAGTGCATGTCACGTTGCAAGACTAATTGGTATACATTATATTATAATATGTGAGAATTTCTATGTTTTGGACCATAATCTTGACTCAATATGTGTTACTTTTGAGGGTTCATTAATATAATATACAGTTTAGATAGGATCAAAATTTATAAAACGAGAGACGTACGACAAAATTTATCGATTATTTCATCACGAGAGTCGAATAAAAAAGTTGGTGACCTATTATCTGGGGAGTCGGTAACGAAAGCCCTAGTAGCCAAATTCCTATGGAGTTCGACCTACATAGACAGCACAACGATCTAGATTATGGATAGTGTCTTAAAATGAGGCTCGACGAAATAAATTTATAGTAGTGAAATAATAACAAATTTGCAATATTATACCAAATAAAAGTTGGCCAACAAAAAGAAAAAAAAAGGAAAAATTCAGTGCAGAGTGATAGAGACCCATTCTTAGGATATCGGCTAATAGACACGGGAAGATGCACAAAAGAGAACAAGGTCAAAAAGAGTAGTAGACACACTGTACAATATGGGAAATGGACCACCAAAAAACAAAAACTTTGACCCCACAGTAAAAGCCCTAGAAACCCATAATCCCCAATCCCAATACATATTGCAATGTGAATTGACTGAATTGCCCACTTGTGAGTTCCTGACACGTGGCAGACAGATTCTTGAATCTTTGAATGGTCAAAGACCCAAAGGTCATTGCCTTATTTGGTTTGGCTTGAATTTCTTTAGGCACTTGAGATTATCTTCAAAACAAGAAAAAAAAGTGCTTATTTAAGTTGTATACAGCAAAAAGAGAGAACAAGCAACACAAGCCCAACTTTTCTTGCTTTCTCTCCTTTTCATGTGCTTACAAGACAACTCTTCCTCTGCCCCAAGGCATCCGCTCTTTCAAAACAACCAAAGATAAAAGTAAAGTACAACTTACATATATATGGGCGTGGGTGGGGGTAGAATGGGGAGTTGGTCCACTTTCACATAAAGATGTTGAGAAATTTTCACAGAAAAGATTCCGTAATTTCATAATCTATATACAACCCTCTTGTTCCTATAATCTGTACAATTTTCACTATCAAAGTCCCCTCTCCCAAATTTTGAATCTTCTCTCGGGGAAAAACATGTTCTTTACCTATGTCTATCTTTCAAATCTTAACATTCCTCGGATACACCAAAAATTACCAATAAAATGAAAAAGAAACCATAAAACCAATATTCCCCCCCTCCCACATTGGATGTACATATGACTTGCTTCCAACAATGGCCGATCTACAAAATTCAGCCATGACCATATTGCAGTTCCCATCACCGCCCATCAATCCCAACAAACGCCATGCACAGGAGCAAAAAATGGCATTCCCCATGTCACTTTATGCTGCTCGATCCAATACCATTCAACATATAGAAAATTGTGGCTATCTCATTGGTGTCACCTATCCTCTACGAAGATTCTCCCTACGAAATCCTGGAATCTCTTAGAATACAGTTTTGGGTCAACAGCTGAAATTGAGGCAGCGTCTACCTGCCAGGATTTGTATGCGTGTTCTAGCTTCTTGCTGATATCGTAGTCTTGTAAAATATCGATGATCCCAAAGTAGAGGATGACTTCATAAACTTCACCACTCCTAGGAGGTGCCAAATTGCTAAATTCACCAGGAGTGTACTGATCGAAATCGCTCCTTCGAACCACTCGCTCTGCTCGGGCAGGCATGTTGGCCCCTAGTCTGATCAAGGGTTTCCTGATGAACAAATTTAAATGCAAACTCAGGCCTTATCCATAAAATACTCGAGAACATAATCTTAACAAAAGAGAGTAGGAATTTACTGAGACAAATTCCAACGAATAACCAATTCATTTTGATAACATAAAGAACATAAGAAACACCTACCTGCCAGCTCGAATCCGATCCATGTCTTGTAGCTCTGCTTCAAGGAAACGACAACCTCGCATGAACTTTTCATTTTGAAATGAATCGGTCTTTCCTGAGAAGCAATGAGATTCATTTTAGCATTCTTACTTTCGCACAAAATAATCTACCAAATTAGGAATTATAATAACACAATAATGTACCTGCCCGCAACATAAATGGCGACAAACCCATTTTGTCACCGCTATTCTCATCGCGGAAATGAAGACCAACCAAAAGGCTGTAATCCATGATTCTCTCTGTCTCCAAGAACTCACAGTCTCGATGTATTTGTCTGACAAGATAATTTGACAAAATCAGCGAGCATTCCAATAAATAGATCAGGTTATAGACGTATCAGGGTACTCACTTGATTAGTTCTTGATACCAATTGCTTTGTAAGCGAAACACAAAATTAAGGTCGAGGTCCTTAAGAGTAGTAGTTTCATCAATTTCTCCCTCTGGCTTATCCGTTGTGCGGCCATGCGATGATCCTTTCAAATCAAACCTTCTATGGATCCGATAATCCGAGCAAAACATATTTCCCATCACAATAAACCGTGTCTAATATACAATAATGTAACAAGAGTTAGTTACATGCAGGAAATTTTTAATTTAAATTTAGAATTGAATTGTCAACATCAACTGCATACCTTGACGCCGCCCACTGGTTTGACGCAATGGACACCATAGAACTTTGTGACAAGAGAATTTTCATATCGAGAGACGTGTTGGTAATATCTAGGAAGCATCTTAATAAGCACCTGAAAAACATTATGAAACATCAATTAGCAACAATTAGCAAAAGTAATTGACCGGGGTTTGATTGAACGACAACCTATATTGAATAAGAAAGTTCAATTCCAAGGTGCTAAATAAACATTTTGATTGCTGTCAAATATGCTATAGTCATAATTCTGCATCAATTCTTTTTTAAGCTTCAACAAGTCAAAGAAGTAGGCAACTAACCTTGACTTCCGATTTCTTCGCTGTTTTGATCATAAACCTATCATCCTGTGTCAAATAAAAGGAACTTCCACTTTTCCCAGGAGATGAAAGCTCCCTCAGAGCATCATTTCCACAAATGGCTAACATATAATCAGCAGGATCGACTTGAAAAAGTTTCCTTAAGTGTCTGATAACACAATAAACCAATCAACATTTTAAAATCTAATAGGCTGGCAATCGAATTTTAAATGCTACAATAGCGATCTAACAGAACATTAAATTTTCAAAAAAATATAGCAAATCATTTCCAAGGATTCATACTATGGCCTAATCAATGATGAACAATTACCTAAACACTACTGGACAATAATCTTTCCACCGGAAGTCCGCAGATTGATGAGGTGGCGTAAGCTTTGATCCTTCCGGAGGAAACCGAGTCCAGAACTTCTTCATAGGATCAAAATCACTCTGTTTAAGATCTCGTACTATAGAAGCATGCTTTCCAGCAGAATACCTAACAACATAATCACAAATACAATAAATAGTCATTTTGGCATCACCCAATGCTAAAAAAAAAAATGCTATGGATGAACAGTAAATACAATCTATCTTAATCAACTTTGGATTCATTTTTACCTAATTCCGAGTTGGAGATTGAGCATCAGATCATAATTCTTGTGCCCTTTGGATATAGTCTCTCCTGGCTTCTTCACCTCCCCACTAAAACAACAGGGGTTCCTCCGGAATTGCCTAATCCCCTCCCGGTCCAACCCCAATCCATCCCTATATAGCATTGAGGCCTCGATATTGTCAATAATATCACAAGTGATATCCCCTGCCTCACCGTCCGACTCCCAAATGCATATTCTTGGAAAAGACCTCTCAGTCATCCCACCATCCACGGACGATCTCTTCTTCCCTGCACTACCACCTATCGCTATGTTTACACTCTCTTCCCCCACCGTCATCAGCGGCGCTGATAATTTCTGACTAAAGTACCCCTTCAAAGCCCCCTCATTTCCATTCCCATTCCCATTCATCCCATTGGACTTATTGCTATTGTGGGCAGGGTAAAAAGTACCATTCAAGATTTGATTACTATGAGAATTTTTGAAAGAATCCTTCGACCAGCAGCCAATGTAGCAGCTACCATCAGGCCAAGTGAATACACCATCACCCTTGGGAACCCCATTCTCCCAATTCCCATCATATATATTCCCATTGTTCCAAACCAAAACACCCCTACCATTAATCATCCCATTCTTCCACTCCCCTTTATACTCATTCCCATTCTTCCATACATATCTTCCTTGTCCTTCCTGCAAATTCTTCTTCCAGTGTCCTTCGTAGTAATCCCCATTGCTGTAATGCTTCACCCCGTACCCGTGCTTCCGGTCCGCCGACCACGACCCCCTGTACATATCACCATCAGATCCAATGAAAGTTCCCGAACCCTCCATCCGACCCGACTTGAAATCTCCTTCAAAAGTCGCACCCGATGGCCACGAAAATTTCCCCTTACCAGAGGCTTTCCCCCTTCTCCAATCACCTTCATACATACACCCATCTTTCCACAAATACTTACCGGATCCATGAGGTGTATTGTTTGCAAAAGTCCCAATATACAGATCCCCATTAGGAAGGTGCTTCTCGATCATATCAGCAGCATTTCCTGACGGTGAAACAGACGTCGGGGTGACTCTACGGCATACAGCTTGAGATTTGTTTCTGGGTATAATTATAACTGATTTTGGTGTAGTGGTGGTAATAGTATTGGGTGCCATCTCTAATTTCTCTTCATTTACTTCCTGCTCTAATTTTTTCTTATCATTCTCTTCAAGCGATGCTGGTCTAATGAACAACAAAGGGTCGGGCATATTTTCTTGAAGGAAAAAACAGAAAAAATCTATCTTTATCTGGGTATAATTTTTTTTCCGGGACTGTTAACTACAGCCTTAAATGTTGATAAACGGCCAAGAAATACAGGTTCTGTAGCATTTTCTGGCCAATTTTTTGGTGGGTTCTAGGTGGGAATCCTAACAGACGGAAGAGTAGAGGGCAGGTTTCTAGAGAGAGAGAAACAAGAAACTGAAGAAGCAAGAGAAAAAGGCAAAAAGATGATAAAATGTGAATGAATGAACGAATCAGTGCGTGATTATGTGAGAGAGAAAGTGGTGAAATTGGGAGTATTGAGCCAGCTTTGCATTTTCATTGTTTAAGCTGTACCATTGCCGAATGTCAGTTCACCTATACATACAATATACGTAAAACAGTGTAAGTAACTAACTGTAAGTATATATACTTATACTTCATCATTTCGTTATATAAGGACGAGTACGCCCTTGGGATTTGATAAAATTTAAGTAAGAAACAGTAACCTACGTATTAGTTTCTCCAGTTTCATCGTGACGTAGTGGAATTGCCTAGGAAAGAAGGTAGTAGAAATGTTATATGGATAATTGCACAATTGGTCCTCAACTTATTATCACGGTATTATATTAACCCATGGGCTTTAAAGAGAAGCAGTTTAGTCCCGAGCTTTCACGAGTATCCCCAAACACAAAAATTATCAACAATTTGTTGATTTTTCATGTGCCCAAGAAAATAAAAAAGGAAAAGTTTGAAGCAAGTTGTATAGAAAAATGTAACTTGACGATTTAGCGCCGGCTTGCATGAGTTCTTAAATGGAAATTGATTCTGCAACTATTTTATGCATTAAGTGGGTGTTTGGTGAAGATTAAAACTATATTTTTAGTAAATTGTGATACAAATTTTTGAAATGTGCGGTTAAAAAGATGTGAGACCCATAAAGATGTGGTTAATATCGATTGTTTGACTTTGATTTAGATTAAAATTTAATTTTAATCCGAAACAAATGAGGTAAAATAAAAAAAAATTCGTGACCCTCGTGAAAATACAGATTCTCTTCAAATTTATAGGCATTGTTCAGTTGTAAAACATAATGTAGTTTGTAAAATTAGATATGCGAGAACACAATTGTAATTATAATAAAGGTTGAAGACCAAATTTTAACTTTGAAAAGATTGAGAACCAATTGGCTAATAGAGTAGTAACATGTCGGAGAACATTGGTAATTTCTCCAAGGTCGTAGATGGTCTTTCATGAGTTACAAAAGTACCCTTCTTATTATGTTCAATTACAAAATTGCCATTCATGGTGGTCCATGTCTAGTCTAGGTGAACCATCCAATATTTGACGATTCTTCGATACCTTATTCAGCTTTGGTATCTACGGGCTACGGCTTTAAATTTTGGATGGATTAATAATTCTAATTATGGTAATGATTAATAATTTCCTTAATCTAATTTCCTTAATTAAAGAATCTATATTAAATTTGTTTATGATTAGCATAATTACTTAATGGGTTTGGCTAAAGCATTTGTCACTTATGGGATTTGTGTAGTAATTTGGAATTCATGTATAATGATAGGTAGTTCCATATTGAGTGAGCCGTAAGATTACGATAATAAAATCGGATCCATACAATACCAAGTGGTGTATTTGAGTCACGTTATTTTGGAATAATGTATTCTCGAATAATAGATTGATAGAAAATACGTGGTTGAAAAAGAATGAAAAATTATAAATGTGAAGAAAAGTATTATTTTATTGAAAAAAGTGTGGTTAAAAATAAGTAAAAAAATAAAAATGAAAATTTTAATGTGTACCAAACAAGACTTAAAAAGATCTTTACGTCTAAGCATTGGAAATGGTGGTGCATAATGAATTGTAAAGGTGTTTCAAAACCTAGGTTAGCTTCGTGTAGGCCCACAATGTTTCGGCTCCAATGATCTTAACCCATAATTGGAATTTTGAACAAAGAGTCTTGTATGCGAGTAATGGTCACTTTCATCTCTAGTCAACAATGTGATCGAATGAAGAGCACGTTAACGAGCTTAAACAATACTGTAAATGAAAATAATAAATAAATTTTTAATTTTCTTTATTTGTTAATTATATATCCGATATTATTCATGATGAAATATTGAATATGCCAAAAGATCCTACGTCAAAAGGAATTGTCTGATTGGTAAAAGTGACAATAATGTATCGAACAACAAATAGAATTTTAACATTTTATTTTTATGACTATGTCTAATCTCGACACATTAAAAAATCCGTATAATGTCTCTGTCGAAAGTGTTTTCCGAGTTGGTAAAGTTTAGCTTGCCCACTTAGTCCAAAACTAATTGGAAATTATGGCTTAATATTTTGTCATCATTATCTCTTAATGGTCATTTCCCTATTGAAACATAATTTCTTCTTTATTTTGCAAATCCTCTCTTCAGTCAAAGAAGTTCAGTGACGTAACGAAAGATTATAGAAAAGACAAAAATTCACACAAAAAGAATTTCAATGAAGAGAAATTAAAGAAAACTTTATTTCATTCAAAAACCTTCTTGTCCAAAAGGGCTTACAACGTTTAAATAGCGAAACCCTAAAAAATTTCGGAAAAAAAAATAACATAATAATAAAAACTTATTAAAATAGAAAAAATTGAGATAATG